>JASAOQ010000605.1:5431-40426 GCA_031306065.1 Pseudopyricularia cyperi | reverse complement strand
CAAAAAAAAAAAAAAAAAAAAAAAAACATCGCCCTGAAAGGAATCCAAGATCTGACACTGCGCAATCGCAAGACTGGCATTTGCAGCTACCAATAGTCACTACTAATGAGTGCTCTGATATCATGACTGATCTATGATGTTCTCGCCCACTTCGTTCCGGGCTTTGAGGTTGCCATCACTAATAAGTGACCTTTTAGCCGCACCCGCAAATCATTCTCAATCAAAGTCTGCCGTATACGAGAACCCACGGAACTCTTCTTGCATGGCTTGCGACAGCACTGTATTCAGACATCTCAGGTTAGCTGCGGAACACAAAACAAGCACAACGACGACTACTCACCCGACTGCACTGGCGTCAGGACAGGCGTGACGCTGGTAAACTCCGAATCGAAGTTGCTGGTGTCGGTAGCGCTCTTGATTTGCGGCAAGAATGGCGGCGCCACGCGCTTGTGGTAGATATCATCCCAGACAATGTTTCGGAAGAAGGGCTGCGACATGATCTCCTGGGCATCAGTCGGCCCGCTTCCCAAGCGCTGGTCCGGTTCCCTCGTGAGAAGCTTCTGGAGGATCGAGACCGAGTCCCGCGGCATATGAATAGGATACAGCGGCTCGTCCGTCAGAATAGCATCGTAAATCTCGTCTTCGTCCTCGCCCCTGAAGGGCGACTGCTGCAGGAGCATCTGGTAGATCAGGACACCAAACGCCCACCAGTCGACCGCCCGGCCATACTTTTTGTCGAGCAAAATCTGTAACCAACTGTTAGCATCGCGACTCAAACCACAGTGGATAGAATTTTGACTTACTTCTGGCGCCATAAACTCCGGGGTGCCGCAGAAAGTGCTCGTCGTAGAGCCGTACCACATGTCTTCCTTGCAGAGACCATAGTCGGCGATCTTGATGTGGCCGTCAAGAGTGAGAAGAATGTTGTCGAGCTTCAAATCACGGTATATGACACCGTTCTCATGGAAGTACTTGAGGGCCAAGCAGACCTCGGCAGCATAGAACCTGGGGAAACGGGTCAGCGACTCGTTCTTCGGTGCGCAAGAACGTCAAGCCGGATACTTACTGTGCCCTGCGGGTGCCAAACTGGCCTCGCTGAATGTGCAACATCAAATCACCACCACTAATGTACTCCTCCACAAAATAAACGCGCGTCTCGGTCTGGAAACAGGCGTGCAAGTTGGTCAGGAAAGGATGCCGTTCCCGGTTGGCAATGAGGAACACGCGCTTCTCCGACCTGATGCTCTCCACCTCGTCGTTCTCAATGATAAACTCCTTCTTCAAGACCTTGATGGCATAGAGCTTCCTAGTCTTCTTGGACTCTGCAAGCATGACCTTGCCAAAGTTTCCCTTGCCCAACACAGCTAGAAAGTTGAAGTGGTCCAATCCGATACGCTGACCTGTGCCGGGATCCGTGGCTGACGGAAGAGGCTTCTTTGCCGATGTTGGGATCACAGTGCCTGCCGTCGGCGAGATGACTTGCTGTTCTTGTTGATACTGCGGCTTGACAGGCGACGTCGGTTGCTGATTATGTGCGGCATGCTGTGAAGGAGAGTACAAGGGCTGCTGCTGTGCTGGTCTAGCCTGCGATTGCTGTTGTTGAGCCTGCTGAGGACTGCCATATCCGCCACTAATGTTGGCGTAGTCGGCAGGGTTGTACTTTCGCTGCTGGGGAAGACCGTAGGAAGCTTGATTTTGCTGCGGCGATGACGGCTGCTGCTGGCCATACGAGTCGTCTTGCTGGCCATACTGAGAGCCATATCGAGAACCGCTTCCGCCGTAGTCGGATCCTGGGCCATGCAACTGGGGCGACCGTCCGGGCTGGGAAGACATGGCGCCCGGGAGGCCGCTCATAGCAGCGGTTGCTGCGGCAGCAGCCTGAGACGAGGTGGACGACCTATCCGGCGAAGTGATCCTCTGAGGGGAGGTCTGGCTTGAATACATGAATTTGGCGGCTTCTGTAGCCTCGGGAGACGCTTGGCCGAAGCTTGAAGTCATGCCTTGAGAAAAGGACGCAGATGGTGCATGTCCAGGGGGACTCATCTTGCCGGTGCGCAACGTGCGGTCGCTCATAGAACTGGCCTTTTGCTGCCGCTGCTTTTGAGACCGGATGCCTTCGAGGATCTGGTTCGCGACGGCCATTGACATGCCGCAAAAGTCGGGAACAAGGTGGACACAGCCAGCGTGGGCCGCCATCTGACATTCACTGCACTTCCTGCAGTTCTTCTTCCCAAAGGGAAGCAAGTAACCGCAGTGGCAGCACCAATTGGCCGTGAGGTTGGAGAAAGCCACGAATCTGTGGGGGATGCGATGATTGATCTTTTCCTCGTCTGGGTCCGTCTCGGCGTTGGATTTGCTGATGCACTTGGTAACCACGCTCGTATAGCACTTGATGTGGCAGGTGTATTTGCAGTCCTCGCACTGCATGCCGGAACCGCCCTTGAGAAAGTCTCCGCAAAGGGCGCAGCGCATGATGTTGTAAAACTGTCGCTCCACAAACTTGTGGCCATACATCTCGTGAACCTCCTCCTTGCGCTGACGAATGGCGCCCTTGCGTCCAAGACCCAGGTCGACGGGGCGACGGTCCTTGTTCTGCTTGAAAAAGTTTAGACTCAATTGGATAGAGCCAGTCGGTTCGAGGTTGAACCAGCCAGTGATGGGCTCCTGCACCTGTCCCATCTGGCCCGGCTGGCCGGGCTGTTGCTGGCCCGGCGGTTGGCCGTACCCCGGCTGCCCACCAGGAAGACCGGGAGATGTGGGTGGCCCAGCGAATTGAGGCTGTTGAGGAGTGAGCGGGAATTGTGGAGGTGGCACCGGTCTGACAGGGTTGGCCACGTCGCCCATGCGGTCTGCTGATACCCAGCCCAGACTATTAGTCTCCGCTTCGATCTTCTTCCTTCGGAGCTCTTCGGCGATATCAGATATTCTGACCCAGAGCATTCCGATGGGGATGGAATGCTCTCCGGGCCTGTCGTAGACAGTAAGCTCTATTTCGTTGGCCTTGTCGACCTCGACGTTGTGGTATTCGCTCTCCCACCGGTCCGTTCGAGACATTCTGGTACGGGCGGCGATGTTGTCCTCCACCTTGATAGCCACGAAAGTGTCGGGGCCTCGGGCAAAACGTCCTGTGGGGGCATGGTCGACATCTTTGATGGCAATGACCCTGATGGAGAGTTGACCAGTAAGCGGCTTGCGGAGGTTTGGCATGTTGATGCTGTCATCTGTGTGCGGATCGGAGGGGATTAGCAAGGGCCATCCATATATATATATGTGCGGACCGGGGCCTGCCGGCGTCCAACACCGAATCAGGGGACCTACCGTCTGGAGAATCTCCCGAGTCGATGTCTATGTGTAGCTCCTCGTATCTTCGCAAAGCCTGTTTCAATAGTACAATCTTTTGCTTGCTCTCCACGCGACGGGCGGCAGCATCGGCCCTGCTCTTCTTGTCGCCCTCCATCTGGTACAGCTGTACCATCTTCTCGATGCCTTTGAGATACTGCTCCTCGACATTGAGTTTGAACTGGATTTGCGACAACATGAGCTGGATTCGAGGACCAAGGTACGGTGTGTCGTACTTGATCAGATCTTGGATGTGGGCGAGAATTTCGAATGTCAGTCCAGAAAACCTGTGAGCACCTGGCTACTGTCCCATTTCGCCCGCCTCACTCACCTAGCTTTGTGAAATTTGGCCGCGTCTTGGGCATATTACTCCCCGGGCCTTGGCTGGCAAAGGGCCCCCGAGGAGGCATCAGGTCGCCATGCTCGCCGATCTGACTGTACTGGGTTTGGCCGTAGCCATCGCCACCGGCGCCGTATCCGCCGTCCTTGAGAGGAGGGAGGGGGCTGTCCTCCTCGACAGCGCTCCGCGGACGTGACGAGGACGAGGCGCTGGCAGCAATGGTGGAGCCGCCGATGCTCAGGCTGTCCATGCCCTGGCCCATGCTGCGCATCTGCATGTCCCTCAGGGTGTTCTCGAAGAACTCGAGGTTGCGGCGACCCTCGCGCATCTGGGTGTCGAGCTTGGAGCGAACGGCATCGTTGTTTGTCTGCTGTCGCATCAAGTTGGCGGCATTGATCAGAGCCTTTTCGCGCTCGATCTTTTTGTAGATGTCCTGTATCCGGTCATCCATATTTGCTGGTGTGGGAGGCCGCCTCGGTCAAATCAAGACCGGATGGGTGTCTGTTGGGTGTGTTTATTTATTTTTGGGGGGAGGAGGAGGGCGGGAGCAGCTCAAGAGTGCGAGGGCTTCTCGTCTTTGTTGATGATTCGTGCTGACCTCCACTGGGTGTGCGGCTACGGTACGGTGCGGCCAGTCGCGGGGGGGAGGGAGAAAGAGAGGGTGAGAGAAGAGAGTGGGGGTGACGCCTATAACGGAGCTACTCTGGGAGAGCCCAGGTCCAATGTCGACAGCTCCCAGCCAGCCAGCCTAGAAAGAGAGGGTATCGCGGATGGGCAATGTATCGGAACGAAGCAAGCACTCGGACCGAAGTGGTCTGGCGCGTGTGAGCAAGTCGATTACCTGGATTTGAGGATTGAGAGTTGAGAATTGGAGGTGTGTGTGATCTATTGATTGATTGATTGATTGCGGGACAAAGGCGGCTAGCGCCCAACTGGAGGCAATGTCGTCAGCGCATTTGGCAGCCAGGCGGGCGGGCAGTCAGAACACCAGACGGCGGGGTTGTGGTGTTTCGGGGCTGGGGGCTCGGGCGGGTTGGTGATTATTTACCTAGACTAGTCTAGGTCTAGTCTAGGCTAGGCTAGACCAGATAGAGCTCATTAAGTAATCTGCAGCAAGATAAATGGTTGGCCCCGCCCAACACGCGACTGCACCTTGATTTCGATGTCTTTTTTTTTCTTCTTTTATTGATTTGTCTACGACTGAGACTCTGGAGGGGTGGGAGGGAGGTGATCAGAGATAAAGATGCTGGCAAGATGAGACCGACACCCTTTTTCTCTAAAGAGCCGCCACGTTGGTTATACCTACGTAGGTCCAGGCCTAGTCCAGCTCTAGACTAGGTCTAGCACAGTCTACCTCTAGATAGTCGAGTGTGAGGTGTCTGGTACATTCCGGCCAGATGAGAACTTGTTATGGATGGATAGATGGCAGCACAGGCACCTATCATTCCAAGCTATAACACAATAGATAGCCCGCTCAGGGTATGAGCCCGCCTGGTCACGGTTAAAAGATACCTGCGCCCGTGGCAAGGGGTAGAACGGAGCTGAGTGAGGCTCTTCTGGGGCCGAAGACGGGGTAAACAGAGGAAAGAAGAAAAAGGAAAGAAGAAAGCAAGCTATGATGCTCTATCATCCATCTACAGTACATCCATCCCCGTGTACGACCGGAATGTTGGGCAGCCGCCCGTATATATCGTCATGTGTGTCAACAGTGCCCAACCCAACCAAGCCCCCACCGATTGGTCAGGTAGTAATAGTGGTACGCGCATACACGTACCCTAGACCTAGTGTACATAGTAGGACTTTGACCGTCGCCCCACCAATTGATTGAATTGTACACATGCAGTCCTACGACGTACGCCCCGAGAGACGTGGGAGGGACAATTGCTGGTCTGGCGCATCTCCATGTCCCGTCCTTCTATCTTTTGACGAAAGTCTCCCGGATAAACATTCGACTCCGCCGCCTTCAGCAAGGTTACCTTGTAAACAGTTGCAAAACCCGAATAAGCTCCTGCGTTTAAACCCCAAGCCGCTAATTAGTCGATGGAACGACAACAACCCTGGGAAGCGACCGCAACAGAACAAATCACCAGGGCGTAGAGATGGTAATGCTGCCGTCCAAGATGGACTGGTATTTGCAGTCAACAAAGCTGCTAGTCCAGCCATGGCTCAGACTTGGCTCGACCGACCAAGAAAGAAGAAGGGAAAAAAAAACGATTCGACATGCCTTCAGCCCTATGACTCTGTACTCTACTCTACCTTGCCTGGTTACTTTTGATATTATAGAGTTCTTATATCCGCCGTAAAATAGCAAGCCCCTGAAACAGTAGGCCGAACTATGTGTATTTCTTCATGCGGGCTTCTGCCTCCGAGCCCGCCATCAAACGGGCTAGATAACCGTGTCAACGAGCCGACTGTTCCAATTTCTCAAGGTCTTCTCCTACAATCGTGGGCCTAACAAAGAAGGCGATCACAATTGAGTCAAATGGCTCTTTTGGCTCAGACGTTGTCGGATCACACCATCGATTTTCATATATCTCTGGCTGATCTACCGTGAGAGCCAATTCTGGTTTCTTTTTGAAAACTGCTTTATATCAGTCGTACAACACCAATCAAAATTATCCGTGAACCCGAACTTGCATTCAATGACAAACAAAATCCCATAATCATCCGTACCCTCCCAAGGCGCTGGTGTATCCTGACATATAATTCAACCCAAGGATCTCCGCGGCTCAAAGCAGTCCGATGTCATGTCTATACAAATCTAACCTACGAGGTGTACTCCTTTTGCAGCGACTTGGCAATCGTGTTGAGCTGGATGTTGCTCGTGCCCTCGTAAATGGCCCCGATCTTGCTGTCCCTGAAAAACTTCTCCGCCAGGCCCTCGCGCACAAAGCCCATGCCGCCCATCCACTCGACAGCCAGTCCGCTCACGCGACCCGCCACCTGCGAGGCGTACAGCTTCGCCATGGCCGCGTCGCGCACAAAGTCCTCCCCGGCCTCCTTCTTGCGCGCTGCATTGTAGACCAGGGCCCGCGCCGCCGCGATCTCCATGTACGACTGCGCCATCTGGTGCTGCATGCCCTGGAACTCGCCAATGAGCTGCCCAAACTGCTTGCGGTCGTTCCAGCAGTACCGCGCGGCGTTCTCCCAGGCGCCCAGCGCCAGACCCGTCATCTGCGCCGCGATGCCTATCCTGCCCTCGTTGAGGATCCCTATGGCGTACTTGTAGCCGTGACCCCTCTCGCCCAGCAGGTTCTCCTTGGGGATCTCGACGTCGTCAAAGTTGATGACGCATGTGCTGCTCGCCCGAATGCCCAGCTTCTTCTCCTTCTTGGCAATGCTGAAGCCCTTGGTGCCCTTCTCCACCACGAACGCCGAGATGCCCTTGTAGCCCTTGGAGGGGTCCAGGTTGGCAAAGACGAGAAAGAAGTCCGACTCCATCGAGTTGGTGATCCACATCTTGCTTCCCGAAATCTTGAACCCATCGGCCGTCTCGGTCGCCTTGGTCGCAAGCGCAAAGGCGTCGGATCCGCTCACCGGCTCGCTCAGGCAAAACGATCCCACCGTCTCAGTTGCCAACCGCGGGAGATAGCGCTTCTTGAGCTCGGTCGAGCCCCACTTGATCACGGCCGTATTGACAAGCGTGTTGTGGACGTCGACCAGGACCGACACGGACGGGTCGACGCGCGCCAGCTCCTCGATACCTACAATGGCCGACGTGAAGTTCATGCCGGCGCCCCCGTACTCCTCGGGGATCTCGACACCCATAAGACCCTGCTCAAACAGCTGTTCTACAATGGACGCATCCATTGCCTCGGCCTCGTCCATGTCCCGCACCTTGGGGAGGATGATTTCGTTGGCAAACTTGGAAACCGCCTCCCGCATCGCCGACTCGGTCTCGGAGAAGTGCGTTATCGGCGTCGGTGCGAGGTCGTGGAGGTCATCGCGGCGGGCCGTGGTGTTGGAGAAGGTGCGGGCGAGCCTGTAAGGAGTAGTGAGTTAGTCTGGCTCTGTACATGTGCTGTTCTGTTGCATTAGTCCAACTCAACGTACCGTTGCATGCCCGGGAGAACCGGCGCGACACATCTCCTCCTGGAAGCGGAGAGTGAAGCAAACGCAGCGGCCTTGCTTCTCCGGAATACCGCGGGGCGGACGACTCTAGCTAGGGAGGACATGTTTGCTGTGAGACGGGCAACTGAACCTCCGCAACGCAATTGAATGGGCGGGGATGCTTGATGAGCGATAGAAGTGGGCAATTTTTTGGAACAAGGAGAGTATAAGGAAATGAGATGGAAACAAAGTAAGCCCAAGACGCGCACAGCTTGCGTCGGTAATCACAAGGTCTTTTGAAAGATTGGTTCTATCGAGTATGCGGGCCACCGTCAACGCCACCTTGTCCGAAGTCTCACTCACGCACCGACGAGGTGGAAGCGGCGGTCTTGGCCTGCCTGCATTGCTTCAGCCGAGGCTAGCCAGGACAGACAGGGGATCGAGGCGTTCGTAGCTGATCCTTGGCAGACGGGCATTTGTGTGTACTGCCTGTGCAGCTCCGCTTTCATGTGATGCCCGGAGCCGGAAGAAGTCAGCTTCCGAGAACACACCCCCTGTTCCCATTTCTCTGGGGTGTGCGTTTAGTCCCGGCAACGAGAGCCAATTGCTACAACCTCCAGCCAAGGTACCAAAAGAGTTCTTAGGTCGCGACGGCATACTAAAACCGCGACAGTTTGCCCGCGTTCACAACCACACAATGGCCACGCCGCTGCTCCGCCAACTCCTGGCACCGGCCCTTCGGAGGCCCGCGCTGCCCCGACTTTCAGCATCTCAGCCGGCCGCGAAGCCCGCCATCCCGCGGCGGACATTCGCCAGCACCACACCACGAAGCGCAACCTTGATGCAGGTCCTTAGGGTAAAGTCTCCCGCCGTCCACCCACCAAACGACCGCGTTGCCTTCTCTCTCTATCTCTCTCTGACCCTCTCACTACTTTCCCAGGGCTGTCGCAAACCCCAAAAGGCCCGCCACGCCGTCTCGCCAGCCCTCGCCAACGCGCGCGCCCCCTGCATGAAGGGCGTCTGCATAAAGGTCGGCATCACGCGGCCCAAGAAGCCCAACTCGGGCGAGCGCAAGACGGCCCGTGTGCGCCTGTCGACCGGCCAGACCATCACCGCCTACATCCCCGGCGAGGGCCACAACATCCAGCAGCACTCGGTCGTCTTTGTGAGGGGAGGCAGGAGTCAGGACTGCCCCGGTGTGCGGTACCATTTGATCAGGGGGGCTGGCGATTTGGTGAGTTTCCCAAGCAGTGCGCTGCTGATGACGGCAGTTTCGGTGTTGAGGCAAGTTTTCAAGTATAATCGAATGGTTGCTGATTTCATGGTTCTCTGTAGTCTGGTGTCACTGGCCGCACGACCAGCAGGAGCAAATACGGAACAAAGAAGCCCAAGAAGGCTGTCACGTAGCGAAATTGGACAGCAAATATCTTTGGACGGTCTCCCAGTCCACCGTGTTGGCCGTTGCGGAAGTTTGGCCGCTGCATAGAAGCCTCTTGTTTGATGTATACAGTGTATCATATGTTTCCAAAATCACAACAACAGTCGACGTTTCTCCCAATTCGTGACTGCTGGTCTCATGCTGACCTCCATGTCGAAATGCAGTCGAACAACTCAATCTTGAAAGGAACTCACAATACTTGACAGGAAATGCAGCATATACAGATAAGACTTCAGCACTGTTCTAATTGAGCTGTTTAAATCATCACATTCGGCGCGATAGTCCTTATTCCATGACGCCCCGTACCCCTTGTCCTCAAGCCCAATCGACCTCACATCTGCTCGGCTTGCAATCCCATGCTTTGCTTGGCCGGCCCATCTTCCTGGGCGAGATAAAAGTACAGAGGCACTTCCGAGTGCTTCGTTCCCACAACTGCTGTCTTAAAACAATGGAATCTATCGTACCAAGCTCCCCAGTCGCAGCCTCATCGGCGATAATGTAAATGCCCGCTCTAGTCCTGCTGCTTTTCCCAGCCCGCGGGCTTCTCCAACCCATTGGCCTCGTAGAATCGGGAGGTGCCTGTACTCGGTGTCAGAACAGAGGTATCAAAGCTTTCCGAATGGACAATGGTTACTCACAAGAATAGCTCTTCCAGTCAAAGTTGTCCTTGGGGTTGCATGTGCACTTGAGCTGCTGGCGGAGCTTCTCGCCAGTCGGGCAGTGGGTGAAGGGGACGTGCCAATAAGCAATGTCGTTGAAAAAGTGAAGCTCCTCCTTCTTGAGCATGAGCCCAGCAGCGATCGAGTGGACAGGGGCATCTCCCCATCGCTCGTAAAAGAAGCCACCATCCTTGTCGAGCGACTCAAAGAAGTCTATGTACGCCTTTGAACGCAGCCAGTTCAAGTCACCAACCTCAAAGTTGGACCACTGGATGTTTTGTTAGCACTTTCACCGCCGCAATTTAGACCAAGGAAGAAAGAAAACATACGAAATGGCATTTGTTGTAGGTCTCGCCACCGTCGTCACTGAGAAACGACATGGTGTTTCCCTCGACAATGTGCTCCGGGTGGTTCTTCATAAACTTCTTGACGCTGTCCCAGAGGGTCGGGATCGTCTCGACGTATTCGTACAAGCTCAGGACGAAACTGTACTTCTTCTTGTTCTCCTTCATAAAACGGAAGGGGTCATAGTGGATATCGCAGAAGAGCTTGACGCTTGGCTCAACGCGCCAGTAGTAGTCGTAGTTCATCATGAGTGGCTGGCGGAAGAAGAAGCCCGACTCGAAGCGGCACATGTGGCGGTAGCTGATGGAGTCGCCGTAGATAATCTTGCGCTCCTTCATGTCCTCGCGCACCTTGGCGGCCTTGTCCTGGTCGATCCACTCCGGGAACGACCAGTGTTCCTTGGAGATCTCGCCGTAGTGAGTCTTGCCGGAAACCAGCGAGCTGGTGACGGCCTTGAATTCGTCGTCAAAGGGCGCGTCGTTCAGGAAGACCCAATCGTAGTTGTAGCGCTTGTTGAAGCGGTCCTCGACCTGGCGGATCGAGTCGGCGATTTCCCAGATGTCCGAGTTACGGGCGAGGGATATAAAAGTCGCGTTCACGCGCGGGCCGGGAGCGATGCTGACCAGGTCGTCCCATTCGGGCATACCGGGCGTCATGGCCATCGGGTGCTCAGCTGACTTGCCCGTGTCCCCCTTGATGGTGGAAGGCTTGGTGGTGGAGGAGCCCTTCTTGGGGGTGTCGTCGGCCTTGTGTGTGTCTACATTGGCGGGTACCTTTACCGGTGAGGATTGCCCCGTCTTGGGGGTGCTCTGCTGGACATTGCCAGTCGTGCCAGGGAAAGAGTCTGGCCTGACATCGTAAGACGAGTTTGAAACGAAGTAGAAAATGGCAAAGACCTGATGGGCGCGTTGTTCGTTAGTGCCTTGGCCATCTGGCAGCCGAACTGCATCGAGAGAGGTGACGTACAAAAAATGCGACGAGAAGGTATCGCACGTAGCGAGCACTACCGGCCGCCATGGTGATGCTCTAGACACCACGTAGGGTATCTTGATCTGTAGTGACGTAGATGACCTAAGAGATGTGTGTATGGGGTCGGCGCGGTGTCCGTGTCGTGGATGCAAAAGCGTGTCGTATAGATGGATGAAGGGCGACGGAGGTGTGGCCGCTGTAGGCGAAAAGGGGATAAAGAATAAGGGTAAAAGATTGCTGGCAATTGGGAAAAATGGACTGGACCAAGTCAGTTTCCTCCCATGTCGTGCCTTGGACTAGACGTCTCTAGCCTTTGTAAATGGTGTTTGTGGCGACAGAAAGTCACGCCAGTGATTGAGTCGGCAAGATGTTGCAGGGCGACGGCGAGCTCGAAAACGGCGTGTGGTGGTGTTACATCTGCGCTATTCCGGTCTAAAAGTGGACCGGGCTGGCGGTCGAGGAAAGGGGACAGCAGCGATGGATATGGATGGCCCTGGCTTGCGCGTTCGCTTTGTTTTGTTCGGGTGGTGGGTGAAGTGCCTAGTGGACGGTGGCAGCGGCGGATTAATTAAGCGATTGATTGCTGCAAGGGACCGCTCTGTAATCGTCGTGTTTGAGTTGCAAAGGACAACAAGCTCTCAACGCTTCTAATTAGCTTTTCCTTGTCCCGTAGAGTAGACGGCAAGGTAGCACAGCCCGCACACTGCGGAGGCACGGCATTCGTATCCGCGGCCCACTGCTTGGCGAAACACCCGGACCGGATCGCGCTTATTATCTGATTGCTCTACAAAAAGAACCGTGAGATGCTCCCTCGGTTCCCTCCATCCATCTGTTCAGCTCTATCTTTCCTGATCTGAGGGCAGCTGAAATCTCAATTGATTGCCAGCTCCTTGGTTTCTATGATTTGCTGTCAATATTCTTGCCGATTAATTTCGGACAATATCTCGAGAGGTGAACTCCTGCTGGGGCTATATATGGGGGGATATCTCTCCCTGAATCGCGTCATGGCTCGTAAATACCCCCTGTCAAAAAGGGTTTAAAGAAGATGCCAAGGCTGTTTGATAGACCGCTTACATAAACAAACTCTATTCGCACATTGAGGCCCTCAGACAGCCTACATTCCACACGTGACTCATCACATGACTTCTCTATCTAGAGCACGGCCCTCTCGCTGCTTTGCCGCACCACCACCACGAGCACACCACACCACCACCGACTCGATCCCCACCATTGGGTTTTGACGTCGTCAGTTGTTGCGAATACACACACCATAATCCCTCAGCCGCCAGCTGTCTGATCCGTCGGTCAACTGCGCGCTCTTTCGTCTCTCTTCTCGTTCATTCCTTTTTCTTTAACCTTACGCTTTTGTCTCTGATCATTCACGGCTGCTTTCTTTGCGTGCTTGGATTGGCCGTACTCGTCATCCTAGCACCGCCTGCATCTCCATCCAACCACGATCGATCGCATATCTTTCTAGCTTCATCATCACCATGGTAGAGTTTCGAGCTGCGACGCCTGCCATCTTCATTTCACAGTAACTGTAAGCAATCCTTCAGTTTAACCCTGTCTGGAACGTGCGCTGCTGAGGAAATTTGGCGCGATCCTCCCAATCTCACTTGCCCCTCGCCTTGCCGTCAGACTACTCAAGACCCGGCTAACACTGCAGCAGGCTCAGTATCCTCCAAAGAGCACGTTTCTTCGCTCATCTGCAACCATGTCATTCTTCGGCTTCGACACGTCGGGCCATAATAGGGGCGCGCCCGGTTTCTCGCAAACCCACGATCCCTTCGCCGGCCTTGGTCAAGGCACAGTGGACGATGCGCTCGAATTTGATGACACCTATGACGGGCTTGGCGACCAGCTGGATGAGACCGACGATGCCTTCAACGATGATACGTTTGGCGGGAATGACGCCACGAGCAACAAGGTCGGCAAGGACTTTGACTTTTTTGGCCAAACCGCCAAAGTGGCCAACGCCATCGATGAGGAGCACATGAGGTACAACCGCGGCAAGCCCGTTCAGCGGGCTCCTGCCCCTCCGGTCCCTGAATACCAGTATCCGTCGTACCAGCAATCCGCGCCTCGGCCAGTTCGCTCCGGCTATGAGAAGTACAAAGACTCGGAACCTGTGCCCGACATGCAGGTTGATGCTGCGCTGTGGGGTGTAGCTCCCAAGAAGCCAGCCGCCCAGGCCCCTGCTCCTGCTTTGAGTAGCAGCAGCCGCAAAATGATGAGTCTGGAGGAGGTTGAGGCTGCGATGCGAAACCAGACCAGCCACCAAACCGAGTTTGCGCCGTCGTCTCTCCCAAATCTTGGTCAGCTTGCTTCCTTGCCGGGCTTTGCTCCTCAGCAGAACATGGATTATCTGTATGCCCAGCAGCAGCAAATGCGCCATGTTCCTTCGCCGACCGGTCTGCTCCAACATGACCACCAGGGAATGGGACAGCCGCCGGTGGCTATTCTCCAAAGACCGCAGTCGAAGCTACCTCCCGACGTTCCGCACGCCCACCCGCAAGGTCTTGCCCCTCAGCAGCAACGTCATGTCCAAGGCCATCGTCAGCCGTCTCCCCAACCTGCCCACGGCCAGGGCCCATCGTCCAGGCCCACGCAAATTCTCCAGAACCCCAACCGTCAGCCTATGGACGCACCGAGGCTGGGCTCACATGCAAACAACAGGCAGCAAAACCCGTACGCTCAGGCTGGCATCATCACGCACCCTGCTCAGCTGTCGCAGCTCACTGACGAGGAGAAGAATGCGTACTTGGAGGCCGAAGCTCGCCGCGCAAAGCGGAACCACAAAATTTTCATGCTGTCCAAAGACAATGGCTTGATGACTCCTCAGGACAAGAACTTTATCACCAGAATACAGCTCCAGCAGCTCGTAGCTGCCACTGGCAACCCCATGGATCAGGGAGCCGACGACCACATCGCCGAGGATTTCTACTATCAGGTGCACAGCCAAATCCGGGGCGGGCACCGTCAACATCCCGGACAGCCGCTCAACAACTTTGCTCAGACCTACTTGTACCAGACCGGCAGCCGCCAGGCGGGCACCCGTCGTCACAACCGTGGTCCCGAGAACCACGTTCAACGCATGGAGCAACAAGTCCAGCGCGCCGTCGAAGCCGCCAAGAGCAAGCCCAAGAACAAGCAGCTCGTCATTGAGGGCAGCCTCGGCAAGATCTCGTTCAGCAACGCCAAAACGCCCAAGCCTCTGCTCAACATCAAGCGTGCCGACAGCGCATCTGACGTCAACCGTCCAGGCAGCTCGCATAAGGCACCTTCGTATTCTGCGACTGTCGACCAGAAGGCAGTCCTCGGCGATATCGAAAAGGTTTACGATACACTGATGCGGATGGAGGACCATGACCGCAAGATGCCGCCGCCCTCCAACGACTCGTCCGACCCGGATCTGGCCCAGCAACAAATGGAGTGGCAGCAGGGCGCGGCTCAGCTGAACAACAAGCTTTGGACCAACATGAAGGTCCACGAACCGATCGGGGCCACGGCTATCCACCCATTCATCGCTTTTCTTTCCTACCCCAAGGGGAAGAAGGCCATTCCCCGTGTTTTCCGCCACATTTCGTACGAGCAGCGCTGCACCATTCTCACCATGATTGTTGTCCACCTGGACAAAATTGACGTTGTTCGTGACGCTGCGAACGACGCTGGTGAGACCCTCCTCAACGCGGCCCTTCGAGAGAACATCGAGCTTTTTTCCGTCGCCGTAATGAGCACGCTTTTCAACTTTATGAATGAGCTCAATTTGGACATTGTCACGGGTGTTCTCGGCATCGTTTCTGGTCTCAACGTGGACATGATTGCGCGCACCAGAATTGGCGCTTCTATGCTCACCATGATACTCAGCAGAGCCGAGATTCTCAAGCAAGGCGGAGCCCCGCAACATCTCATCGAGCAATGGTATGTATTTTTTCATGGTCACCTGAACTAGAGTTTGTGACTGTAGTACTGACTATTTGGACCTGCAGGAACACCACGTACAACAACTTCTTCAACCTTCTTGAACCCACTCTGCCGCGCATCTTCCCTGGCTCGGTCAACTCGGGCCAGGACATATACGTGTGGCAGCTCCTCGCAGCTCTTGGAATCGGAGCGAACCAAGACCAGCAGCAGCGGCTTGTGCTTGGCGTCAAGGACCGCGTCATGGACACTGTCGCGTTGTCCAAGACACTGCCGCACGACATGGCCCAGGTCCGTCTCCAGAACGTCAATCTGTTCATGCGCTCGATTGGCCTGGACGTGGATCTTCTGGTTTAAACTTATGAGTGCCATTGCATTCTCACAACTCGTCCCCTACGCAATGGACCAATTTTGAATCTCGGCCGGGTTGATGGAAAAACAGTCTACAGATTGACCATGTCCGAGTTCCTGGCTCCTGAAAGCCGCCAATCCAGAGTCGGCAACGAGCGTTGGAACTATTCAACTTGAGGCCGAGGCGACGCAAGCACAACTCAGGTTTTGCTATGACCATCAAATGTAACGAGTAGTACCCAGCTGAAGTTGGGAGGATGGCGTCTTAATTCAGCATGTCGTCAAGGAGGCACGGGGTTCGAGATATTTGCCTGGATGTGTGTCTTTCATACGAGAATTTGGTTCGTTGGAGATATACGAGACCTCTGGGTCATCCCACAATTTTGAACCGGATGACAAGAGGATCCCTTTGGAGTCCTGTATCTAGTGTTTTGGCATTTGCCGATGGAACTGGGCCCAGGGGAAACAAACAAGAAGGGTTGGGGAAAAGGTTTGCGGGCCGTTTGGCGGAAAGTAGCCGAACGGCTGATTAGCGGTTTGGAGAGTTAAGCAACACATTACAAAATAACATCATTTCTGGATTTTCTTCATGTGTTTGGCCTGGTCTGTTTAAACGAGTCTATCCGGGTTGGCTTTGCCCAAGCTGGCGACATTAAGAATCAAGCTGCAGATAGGCACACAGCGGATGCTTGGATATTTGATCCAGTTGTCCAAGAGTCTGTCTACCTTCATCAAAGCAGTAGGTCACATTACACGAGTGACATTGATGTTATGAATCATCTAGATCCATAGTACCACCAGCCTCAGGCTTCTTTGGTATGCCCCTCCCACTGATAACGCTCATGAGCGTATTCTCATCCCAATTCGTCCTCAGCCTCGGAACGCGATCGACCAGCCTGGCACTGTCGTCCTCGCCGTCGCCATCACCAGCGACCCCCTTCTTCTGCTCATTCGCGCCCGCAGCCGCCGCCGCCGCCGCCGCCGCATCCAGGCCTCGGTGCACAAAGCTCTCCTCGTACAGGGCCCAGGCGTCGTCGGTGCTCTCGTCGACGTAGGTCAGGCGGCGCCACGGCTCCATCTGCACGGCCCGCAGCTTGTCGGCCATGGTCTCGACGACGTGCTTGTCGTCGCTCTCGACGGCGCCGGCCGACTTGACCGTCATGTGGATGGCGCGGGCGGCAGCGGCCTTGGAGTCTGCCGCTGCGGCTGCTGCAGCTGCCGAGGCGGCGGTCGTGGCGGTGCCGGAGCCGGAGCCGCCGGCGCCGCTGCCGTCGGTGCGGCGGGTGGCGCGCTCGAGGTCGGCTTTGGCGTCGATGTGGTGCAGTTGTGGACGCATCATGCCCAGGTTTGTTATCGGTGTCAGGTGGATGTTTTCTGCGGCGGCGTATGAACATCTCTGTTGTCAGTGTTTGGGCAGTGCTTTTTTTTTTATTTTTCGTTTATAACACATATATAGAAAAAAAATATTGTTCAGGAGCGTCACTCACCACCGCTAAACACCCCAACCATGTACCTGGTCTGGCCCTGTCCCGTCTTGTTCATCTTGCCGCCGACCACCTGGGTCCGGAGGACCCTGTCCCGCCTCAGGGCCTCGTTGAAGTCGGCAGCGCTGATGCCGCCGCCGACGACCTCGACGTCCTCGTCGTCGGCGCCGCGCCGCCTCCTCTCCCCCGGCGCGAGGCGCATGGGCGGGGCGCCGACGCCGAACCCGCCCGCCAGACCCATGGTCGCGTTCCCTGACCGGGCGGCGTTGACCTGCGCCAGTGCCCGGCCCCACATGACGCCCTTGGCCTTGTCGTAGGCGGCCGAGGTGTTGGTGGGCATGTCGAGCTCGACCATGCCGCTGTTGGGCTTGAGGCGGAGCTCGGTGGCCGGGCTGGCGTAGGGGGTTGAGCGGTTCGGGTGCTGCAGAACGAAGAGCTGCTGGTTGGCTGGCAGCTCGGGCTTGAGGAAGACGTTGTACGTCTCGACTATCGGGTCGTCGTCGTCGTTGTCATTATCGTCGCCATGGGGATTGGGGCCGGGTGAGGCGGTTGCGCTGGGGACGTGGATCGGGTCGTCTGGTGCTGGCTGGGCTGGGGTTTCTGACGGCATTGGTGTTGCTGTGAGCCGAGAAGAGCCTGGATTTTGTGGCGATTGGTTCCTGGATGTTGTCGTAACGAGCGTAAAGGTAGGTTGTATGAGGTCGGCTTCAATGTATGGGACGCGTCGCGAGAACTTAAGCTTGAAGCTCTCTGAAACTTTTTTTTTAGCAAACCAACCCACCATCGTCACATGTGGGGGGTGCGGCGCGACAGGGACCGGGGGGTGTGGCCGCCTGCGGAGCTGGGGTTTTGCGTCACACTAAGCACAAATGACTTGCTGCAAGCTGGAGGCTGCAACCATTGCCATCGTTCATAGTAATTAACTCAAACCCATCGCGGTCTTTTGTTCATAGCTGTCATGTCATTTAACTTTAAGGATATGAGTTATTTGTACCAGGAGATGTAACGATCTCTGGCTCCTGCTTCTATATTTGCTGGCGCCATAGATGCTCAGACGCAACACATGGTTGACATCTATCTAGTCTAGGATCTAGACTAGACTAGAGCAGCTCTCTTTTTATTCTTTTCCCCGTTCACTTGGGCTTTTACCCTGACCCAGCTGACGTTCTCGGCGTCAAGTAGATACCTAGTCTAATCCCCAGGCCTCTGTTGCTTATTCCGTTAGTATCCTTGGCTGGCTGATGGAGTCATGATTCCATTCCCATACATCTTACTAACCCGCTAACCCACGAAAAGCTGCCCCCAAGATCGCCAACCTAGACTTGCGTGTTGATAGGCATCTGGTATCAGCGGAAGGGTGCTTAATACACAGATGGGAGGATGTCTCGTTCTCTGCGTCGGAAGTGCTTTACCTTGTGTCTCTTACTTTGCACGCGCAAGAATTGTCCCATACCATAGTCTCGTCAACTCGTCACCAAAAATCCATGGCTTGTCATATCCTGGCTCAACTTTGACACGACAATCTCACCCGAGTCACCGAAAAGATGCATTTACTGACATCGATACTAACGTATGCCTTCATGCTCATTAACATACCAAAACTCTGTTTAGCGATACCGTTCCCTCGGAACATCGAGGTCAGTCGCGGTTTATACAACAGCCTTTCCGGCGACCTCCACCCCAGAGATGTCCCACTCAAGATCTCAGCAGATGAATGCCTGGATAGACCATCCGGGTTCAAATTCTGTGCCATGGGTCACTATCTATGTACGTATTGTCCATGTTGGTCAACTTTTATCCCTTTGCGTTGATACTAACTTTTGTCTTTGCCGGGAAAAAAAAGGCCAGTCAAAACCCACAGACGTAGGACAAGGCGGCGCAATAAGGTGGGAGGGCATCGACGACCCCGAGGAGGAGAAAAAGTGTCCCAAAAAAGGCTGGAAGGGTAATAGCGACATTGTCAGGATACAGACAAGCTCCTGATGATGTTTTCTAACTGGATCGTACAGGTACAATGTTCCATGGAGATTTATTAACCATTTTGTTTAATTAACCCTTCACAAAAGCATGTAGGCTCAGACACATGATTACGGAATACTCAAAACGTCGTCAACGTTGACCACCTGCCCCGTCGCAATGGACCGGTTCGCCGCAATGCCAGTCAGGATGCTGAGAGCGCCGTCGACCTGGCTCGCCGCGCGCATGTACTCGTTCGACACGGGCTCCCCAAACAGGTCCTGCAGCAGCACGGCGTCCCCGCCGCCGTGCGCGCCCACGCCCTCGGGCACCTCGACGACCTCGGGCCTCTGCAGCAGCCTCCGCAGGAGGATGGAGCGGGTCTCGATGGAGCCCTCGCGGTCCTGCTCTCCGCCCGAGCTGACGTAGCTGTTCTCGACGACCTCCATCTCGAGCCGGCCGCCGGTGCCGTTGAAACTGACGCGGAAGCCTTCCCAGGGCGCGTATGCCGTCAGGGAGTAGGTCAGCACGGCGCCGTTCCGGTACCGCACCAGCAGGTTCATGGTGTCCTCGATGCTGATGCCGTCCGAGAAGACGGACTGGTCGCGGTGGTAGGCGTCCTCGTGCTCGGCGTCCAGGTACATGCCCTTCATGTTTGCGTTCTGCTCCATGTGCAGCGCGAAGGGGTCGGACCTGGCGGCCTCGGAGCCGTGGGTCCTCGCGTAGTACGCGCCGCCTCCCGGGACGCCGCCCCTCTCCTCGGCGTTCTCGCGGCCGTAGAAGCGCAGGTCGCCCTGGGCGTAGACGGTGGCGGGGCGGGTCTGCAGCCAGAAGTTGACGAGGTCGAAGTGGTGCGTCGACTTGTGGACCAGCAGGCCGCCCGAGTTGCGGCGGTCGCGGTGCCAGCGGCGGAAGTAGTCGGCGCCGTGGTTGGTGTCGAGCATCCACTCAAAGTGCACGCTCGTCACGGTCCCGACGGCCCCGGACCGGATCAGCTCCGCGACCTTGGTGTTGTGGGGCGCGTAGCGGTAGTTGAAGGTCACGCGGACCCTCTTGCCCGCGCGCTCGGCGGCGTCGAGGATGGCGCGGCACCGGGCCGCGTCGATCGTCATGGGCTTCTCGGTGACGACGTCGCAGCCCAGCTCGAGGGCGCGGATGATGTAGGCGTGGTGGGTGCGGTCGATGGTGGTGACGATGACCTCGTCCGGGCGGGTCTCGACGATCATGGCGTCGAAGGCGGGGATACCGCTGCCCTTGTTGTTGGTGCTGCCGGCGTCAAAACCACCGCCACCGGCGGTGATCTTGAAAGTCGGGACGGGAGGGTGGCCGAGCTTGGTGAGCTGGGCGTTGGCGTAGTCCATGCGGGTCTGGTTGGTGTCGCAGAAGCCGACGACCTCGGACATGGCGCTGTAGGTTCCGGCGATGGCGTTGTAGAAGAAGCCGGCGCGGCTGCCGGTGCCGACCATGGCATAGCGCTTTTTGGGCTTTTGGTCCGTCATGATGGCTAGTTGGGGAGAGAGGTGAGGAAGTGGATGGGCTAGGTTGGCAGTTGAAGGTCGTTGAGTGGCGATAACATGGTAATCAAGGCATTGTTTATATTGAGAGAGCAACAAAGATCCTATCTACCAAGTACCCCGGATTCAAACTCCCCCGCATTGTATCTGATTGGGCATCCTGGCATCTTTCTAAATTCCCGGAAATAAGTAAAAGATTTGCTGGTCGGCCGATAGGATGCCGAATTTCGGAGATGTGTGAGGGGAGAGTATGTGAAATTGGGTGCTCAAGGCGATGTCATGGTCAGCTCTTCCATAGATATCATGGGAACAATGAGATCAGCTGGACCCAAAAAAGCAGAGTTGATTGCTTGGATGTAGCGACGATATCAGACGAAACTGTGCTGTCATCCTGTCTGTACCTAACCGTTGAAGCAAGATATCGCATATATTTCTTGATCTTATGAGTAAGTAGCCCAGAGCACGACAAGATAACTGGCGCTTTCCCCTCACCATCGGAAAGGGGCTTATGTGCAGCGAATGGAGCCCTGCAGTTAGGGGGGAGTGTGCGGGGGTTTATCGCGGGCACCTTGACTAGGTAGGTAGGTAGGTAGGTAGGTAATAGTTGAGTAGGCAGATAGGTAAACAAACCATTTACCATGTTTTGTTCCTCATCATACGGTCTGGAAGCTTTTCGAACATATCATGCTCGTCCGAGCGACCGGAGTTGAGGCTCAGATCGAGATGGACGCAGCCAGCATGACCTCAAGGTACCGAATGAAATGTACCGCCACAGAAGGCGCCACAGCAGACGCCACACCACACAGCACACGACAACACCCATCTCCTTGGAATCCAGGTTGTGCTGGCCACAGGTGTGTGTGTGTGTGTGTGTGTGTGTGTGTGTGAGCTTGTGATCTGGCTTAATAAAGCCGCAACGCAACATCTTGTCTGGTTTCGGTCAGATGGGGGAATTGTTCCAGTCTTATTAAAGACAAACTAGCCGCTGAGCTGCTAACACACGCCGTTGGTTCGGTAGCGTCTCATTAACGCTGGATCCATGTCGCAGATGTCACTTTTGACCTTTGACCTCCACATTCACATTGGCATTCACTCACACTCCATGGTGACGTTGACAGACAAAGCTCGACATGGAGGGCGGCAGAGAGACTGCAAGGCCAACGCAGAGAGAGCGAGAGAGAGAAAGAGAGAAAGAGAGAGACAGAGAGCCGCCAGCCAAGTTCTTGGAATGATTGAAACCCCCCCCCCTATCGAGGAAAAGGAGGACAATATCAGAGACTTTTGCTTGATCAACAGCCCATCAACTCGTTTGCCAGCCAGGCATACGCAAGCACTTTTGCACTGCGCCCACCAAACCCCATCACCAGCCCAGGGCATACCCACGTCGGCGCCCAAGTCTAAACAGCGGGCCGTTGTAGCAGCTTGGCTCTGGAAACTGTCGTCACTGCGCCGCGTTGATCCCCACCAAAAAAAGAAATAAAAAAAGAAAAAACAAACGAAGGATCTGTCTGTCTTGAAAAATCATGCAATCAGTCTGTCAGTCAGTCAGTCTGTCTGTCTGTCTGGTCTGGTCTGGTCTGTCTGTTTGTCAGTCACTCAGTCAGTCACCTGCTGCTATATTTGACCCATCCTTCTCTAATATCGCCAATCGTTCCTCTGGAGATGAAATCCGCGACGCATCAATCGCGCCTCTAGCCTTCACCATCCCGACTCCAATGTCTTTTGCTCTGGCAAATCGCTTATATTCCTGTACCGGCACCTAACAAGCCCCAGCCAGACGCCCTCGACCAGATCCAGCTCCCGGCCTTGGCACGGGGACATGCGCCAACGCTCCAATACCAGAGCATCATCCTACTACGAACCAAGTTGATCGCTGGGGTGAACTTCAAACACCATCACTTGACATGCAGTCAACCTCTCCCTCCCAGCATCAAGACCCATCGATGGAGCCGCGTCATCGTGACTTTGCCTTGGAACAAACCCCCGCCGCCGAGGCGCATACAAGGCCAAGCATCGAGATACCAATTGCGCCCTCGGTTTCCTCCTCTACTGCCCGATCCAGCAGTCGCAGTACCAGCTCCTCTTACACTGGCAGCAGCCCGACAACAGAAGGCTCTGGTAGGCGCTCATTCGACTCGCGTGCTTCTCGTGCTTCTCGAGCCTCATCTATTCCAGCCGCCACCCACCCGTCATGGATCCAGAAACTTGCGGCCAAGCTGGGCCTCGACCGGTCGACCCTGAAGCTTATGTTCAAGTGAGGCCAAACTTACCCAACAACCTCATCCTGTTCCATCCCGGCTACCCAAAGGCTCATGACTAACCCAGGCATACATGCCCTTTGTTCCAACAGAGGCTCTCTTGCGCCCCTCATCGCCGTGGCCATGCTTCTGTCTCCAGTTGTTTCCAACTATTTCACCACTCTGGGCTACCAAATAGCAATTGTCACCGTAGTCGCCCTGGCCCTTCTCCCGCGTGGCAAGTTTCTTCAGACACTGCTCCTCAACATCATCTCGGTCGTCGTGGGCGCCGCTCTGGCCATGCTCCTTCTCTTCTGTGCCGTCCAAGCCCGTCTGCGCACCATGGCAGACCCCACAGACCGGAACCCGTCCGATCCAAACCGCCTTCCCTACAGCGGTACCCAGTCTGCCGTATGTGGCGTCATGCTCTTCGTCAACATTTGGTTCGCCAACGTGGTGCGCGCCAAGATGCCATCCTTCAACACCCCGGCCATCCTATTCTCCATCATGGTCAACTTCTCGGCCATGCAGGGCCCGCTGATGGACAACACCGCCACGGCCTGGCAGCTGGTTGGACGCATGACGGCTGCCATGCTGACGGGGTTGGCCCTCGGCACTGGCGTCTCGCTCCTTGTGTTTCCCATCACCAGCCGTGGCGTGGTGCTCAAGCAGTTTGGCGGCGGCGTAGGACTGTTGCGGAAGGCTGTCTGGCTGCAGGGGGAATACCTCCAAGGCCTCGAGGGTGAGCGGGACATGTTTACCCTGCGCCGCATTGAGACCAGTGTTGCAGGCGGCGGTGGAGGCCGAAGAGTTGTGACGGACAAGAGCAAAAAGAGAAAGACGGGACTAACAGCCGACGCGGTCAATCATGATGACGATGACGACGGCAGCCCGCTTACCAAGGAAGAGGAGACGGCCCTGGAGCTCAAGAGGGCCGTCATTGAGCTCCGAAACCTGGTCGCCAAGATCCAGGGCGAGATGGGCTTTGCCAAGCGCGAAGTGGCATGGGGCAAGCTGGACGCGCAAAACCTCGGAGAGATCTACAAGCTCTTCCGGGCCATCTTCATCCCCGTCATGGGTATGGCGACTGTCATGGACATTTTCAGACGGACCGCCAAGGAAAGGGGCTGGACCGCTGAGGAGCTTGGAACCGCGTCCGCCGAGTCGCTTTCTGAAAAGAAGGAGGAAATCCAGGTGTGGAACGGGCTGATGAGGCAGCTGCACGAGCCGTTTGCCATCCTCTCCGAGGCCATCGACCAAGGACTTGAGCATGCAGCCGTTCAGCTGGAGATATTGCCCCGGCCTAAGGAGAAGAACAGGAGGTGGTTGTCAAAGCGTCAAGCAGTGCAAGATGCCGACGTTGAGGCCAAGGGAGCTCGCAGACACAGCATTCCTGGAGAATATGGCTTTGGCTCGATACTCAAGGAGAAGATTGAAAAGTTCTACTGCTTCAAGGGTGAAACTCTGCGGTACTGGGCAAAGGAGAATGGTCTGTCCTATGAACCGGGCACTGATGATGCCCCTTTGAACTTTGGGAGTCCCGCGGCAAGAGAACGAAAGCAAAGCCAACTATATGTTCTACTTTACTTGGAACAACTGGTGAGTAAACACTTACCCAAGACGAGTAATCAGCGAGAATCCGGCGCAAGAATCCCGCGCTGCAACACAACTAACACCTCGACAGATGATCGCAACAGCAGAGGCGGTCCACGACCTCGTGTCTTTTGCAGACGCCCGCGTCGCGGATGGCACAATGTCTCGCCACCGCCTGATATACCCGGGCATCCGTCGCACACGCAAGTGGATATCGAGCATCTTTGATAGCGGCCCGGATTCTGGAAGCGGCGCTGACTCGGGCGGCGGCAAACGGCCAGGGCCAAGAGACGTCGCCGATCGAAGCAAGTCGCCCAACGTCACCGTTCACCTCGGTGAGGGCTACAGCCGCATTAAGCGAGACCCGGAGCACCTGCCACCAACCAATGCGATCGAGCGCTGGGGCGATCACGTCAGGGCGTTTGGCCGGCTGCTGTCATCGGACGCGAGCGCGTTCGGGCTCCGCGTGGCGTGTGCAACCATGACGGTGGCCATTATCGGTCTCGTGGAGAACACTCAGCAATTCTTTCTGGAGCAGAGATTTGTGTGGGCCATGATTATCATTGCCTTTGGCATGACACAAAGTGAGTGGCCGTTGTTCATGTGGCTGACTCCGTTCCACTCATTGTGCCCCCATCCAACTAACAAATCCGATCAACAACAGCCTCGGGGCAGTCGATATTTGGATTCTGCTGTCGTATCGTCGGCAGCCTTGTCGCCATGGCCACCGCGCTCATTGCAGCCTACGTGCCCGCCCAACAAGATGCCGGTGTCCTCTTTCTTATGTGGCTGTTCCTCCTGATGGAATACTACGTCTTTATGAAATACCCACAAATCTTCCCTGCTGTCATGATTTGCCTCATGTCGCAGGTGCTCATTATTGGTTACGAGCTTCAAGTCCGGGCGATTGGGGTCGAGGTCAGCGAGACGACTGGACAGACCTACTACCCGTAAGTTTTAGTCGCTTCCTGGCTGAAACCGGGCCAGAATACTGACAATGCAATGCCACTGAGCAGGACGTACATGATAGCGACATATCGTGTCGCGGCCATCGCTACCGGCTGCTTCGTGGCCTTTTTCTGGACCATCTTCCCTTCGCCCGTCACGGACCGTACCTGGCTGCGCCGCGATCTCAGCACGACGCTATACCTCCTGGCAAACTACTTTAGCGCGATATCGCAGACCATTAGGGTGCAGCTGGCCGAGGCCGAGGTCATGGGGCCCGCCGCGGCCCACGGCCAGTACAAAAAGGGCACACCGGGTCACCATCTGGCCAGCGTGCGGCAGAAGATGTTTGGCAAGCTGATGATGCTCCTCCCGAGCCTGGGGACGCACGCGCAGTGGCAGCGATGGGAGCCGTCCATCGGCGGCCGCTTCCCCGAGGAGGTATACGAGGAGATCATCCTACGCTCAAGCCGAATCCTCAACTATCTGACGCTCATGTCGTATACGGCGACGCGGCCGCCGCACAGCATCTCGGACCACCCCGGGCGCAGCCGGCGCAACGGCGGCGAGGACGATGACGACGACAACGACGACGACGCACGGTGGGCGCGGACGCTGCGCGGGCTGCTGGACGAGGTGCAGCCGGCGCACTATGGCATCGTGTCGACGCTGGCGCTGCTCTCCAACGCGCTGCTCTCCGGCCAGGCGCTGCCGCCGTTTGTGCACATGCCGACGCTGGTCGGGGTGGCAGGCGGCGTGTGCAAGGGGCGGTGTGGCGGGGGCGACCTGGACCAGCGGCTGAACGTGGCAAAGACAGCCACGGGGAGGATGGTGGGCGGGCAGCACTGTACCTGCTCGGGCCTTTCTGAGATGCTGGACCCCCGGAACGTGAATCAAAAGGGCTACACCGAGTACAGCGTGATGCAGGTGTGCAGCGGGCTGATCACGGACGACCTGCGAGAGCTCGTGAGGGCCGTGGAGCGGCTCGTCGGGGTCGTGGACTTTAGCTTCCGGGTCGAGGGTGACGTCGAGGACGACAACGGCAAGGGGCCGGACGGCGAGAGCAACGAGAGCAGCCCCACCGGCGTCGGGGAGATGAGGCAGCGGCGGACGTGGACGAGCAAGCGGAGTGTGGAGAGTAAGCGGCGGTCCTAGAGTGGCGGTCCTACGGGGTGCCGTACTTGGGGGGATGGGTTGGAACGCACGACGATTTTTCCTTTTTTGGGCATTTTGGGTTGCATGTATGATACCCCCCCTCTTTTATTTTTGGCGATGAGCGCAATTAGACATTTAGCACATGCCCTTTTCAACGGTGATTGTCGCGTACTGTCGTGGCAAAGCTACACGAGGTGAAATCCTGGCAGGAGGACGGTAGACAAGGGCAGTTGGGTAGTAACCCAGTTGAGCAAGGCAGTGAAACAAAGAAAAAAAGAAGAAAAGAAAAGAAAACTGACAGGATCTTGCCGGTTGGCGCTGGACTTTTCAAGTCGCAGATGTTGGGATGACGTGCGGGGGACGATGTGTCTTGCAAAGACGCCAAAGGTACTGGGCGAAACGCGTTGGCCCGAGATGTGCTCTTGGGAAGGACAGTTTCGTTGCAGTAGTTTGTCTCTTATATGTCTGTTGATGAGCGAGTTGCTTCTTTTGTTCTCTGTTGATCATTCACAAGGTGTGGCGGCGGAACATGCCGCTTTCTTTTGTATAACGCAGGTAGGTTATTGTAACGCTTTTAACAGCGGATTGCAGAACGCCTCAATCTGTAACAAATGTAAAAGAAACTTGATTAGACGCCAGAGTGGGCATTTGTCCGATAGTGTTGATCAAAAATCAAGTAAAAGTTTTCTGCTTTTTGTTTTTGCTGAAAGAAAAAAAAAAAAAAACACAAAAGGTTTCCATTAAAATGGTCTTTAGAAAAGAAGAACAATAAATGACAACGCACCGCCAAATGCCGCTTGATGTAGGTATTTAACAAAAACAAAGGGGAGGCACCCATGCCCGTGTGACTATATACTTGGGAAATCCTGCCCGCCTGATATATATATATGAAAAAAAAAAACCTCCCCCCCCTCAAGTCTACAACCCAAGTCCCGACGCCGCCGAAACCAGCAGAAACCACGCAACGACAGCCGAAGCCGTGGGCGCCCCCACGGCCCGGTCACCACCCGCGCTCTTTGCCTTGCCGTCTTGCACCATGGTCGTCGTGCCGGCGGCGGGCGGGTTCCCTGCCGCCGGGGCGTTGGTGCCGGTACCACCGGTGCCACCACTGCCGGTCCCCGCCCCCGTCGTCGGCGCGGCGGCCGCGCCGCCGGCCGCGATCTGCAGCACGCTGTTCTGCTGCAGCTGGCAGGCGCCCTGCAGGGTGCGCAGCGACTGGACCGTGGCCAGGGCGGCCGGGGTGTTGCCGCAGTTTGTGTACTGCGTCATCCAGACGCAGTCCTGGTCCTGGTCAAAGACAAAGTAGGCGCTGCGCATAAAGGTGTCGCCCAGCAGGGTGAAGGTGCTGGAGCTGCTGAGCCCCAGGACGCAGCTGTTGCCGAACTGGCGGATCAGCTCGCGGTAGGGGACGCGGACGGTGACGCCCGGGAAGGCAAAGTCCATGGTGCCGTTGACGTTGACCAGCGAGCAGTCGAGGGGCCAGTAGCCGCTCGAGTCCTGCGCCGTGGAGCCAAAGTCGGCGGCGACGGCCCTGACGACGGCGTCGGGCAGGAGGGTCAGCGTCGAGCCCGTGTCGAGGAAGACGGGCAGGGTCGTGTTTGGGTAGGTCTTGCTGCGGCCCGACGGCGGCCGGATCGTGATGGACGACATGTTGATCCAGTACCGCCTCACGCCGTCCGGGCTCTTGGCCGCGGGGATGATGGGCATCCTGGCCAGGTAGCCCGCAAACTTTGACGTGTCGACGCCGCCAAACACCACGGTGCCCTGCTTCTCGTCCTTTGAGCCCAGCGCGACGGAGAAGGCGCGCGTCTTGGTGACGTTTTGCGCCACCAGCTCGTCGATGAAGTTTGGGTACGTCGTCGCCTGGCCGATGCCGTGGCCGATGCCCAGGATGCCGGCGTTCTGCATCTGCGACGACGTCGCGACGCCGAACTGCTCCGCCCTGATCGACATGTTGGTGCCCGGGATGCCCACCGTGTCCTTGACGTACGTGATGTTGGCCGCCCCGATGCCGTACCGCAGCGTGCTGTTGGTGCCCAGCCTCTGGACGGTCGAGGACAGGGCCGGGTTGTAGTTGCCGCCCTGCTGGCAAAAGGTCTGCTCGCTCGCGCCGTCGAGGTCGTTGCACTCTGGGTTTATCCACAGCTCGAACGAGCCCGTGTCGAGGTGGACCAGGGCCTCCTGGGGCGGCGTGCCGAACGCGAGCTTTGTGTAGTAGCCGACGTCGAAGCGCTGGTCGAAGGGGACCTGGACGGCGCGCTTCAACTTGGAGTTGGCGGCGCTGGATGAGGCCTGGTCCGCCTTGCTCATGTGGACGATGGGCATGTGTACGCAGCCGACATCGTGCGGTTGCAGGTGACCCGTGTCAAACGGGTCCGGTGTCGTCGTCGTCGTCGTCGTCGTCACCTGCGCCGCCGCCGTTGCTGCCGCCGCTGTGAGCAGGAAGATCCCGCGGAGGGATATGGCGGACATTCGATGGTCGGTGGTCTTTGGTGTTCTCGAGGGAGGAAAGGGGGGCTATTAGTCGCTACCTTGACTTGCGCATCGGTACAGGCTGTGGGGATGATGATCGATTTCGAAAGGCGTAACTTGTATTAGACTGAAGAGAAAGAAACGTCGCAAACGATGAAAAGCAGCAATTCTATGCGCTCGACTGGAAAAGAACAATGGCTGTGATGATACCGGAGAAAAAAAAAACGAGGGAAACCGAGCACAGTTGCCGAGCAGAACAAGAGATCGATCTGCTGCTGCACTTCTGGCAAGGTGAAGCTTTTCCCCTGGACCTTTTTCCCTAGAAACGGTCCTTTTCTCCCTGATCAATGGTGTCCAGACCGATAAAAAGAATAAAAGAATAAAAGAAAAGAATGCCGTTGTCAAACGACTAAAGTCTAATGCAGAAAAGAAACAAAGAAAAAGAAAAAAAGAATGTGTATAATATCAAAAGGAGACCAAGGGAGAGAATGGAGGATGACGAAAAACAAAATGCATAGAGAGAGGGGAAAGGATCGTCGACGGCAGAAACAACGACAGCAAAGCGACGACGACCCAAGATCCCTACAAAAAGAAAGAAAAAAAAAGGGACATTAAAACAGAAAAGGGAGAGCTATGCTTGGGGCCCTGGCCGCCGAGAAGGCCAAGCGAAGCGGACGACCTGACATGGTGGACGTCGAAACAAGCCGAGACACTTGCAAGCGGGCCCCAGAATTTTGACGTTTGCGCGCCTGGAAGCAGGGGTTTTGTTGACGATGCAAAGCACGTTGTAGACGATTAAGGAGAGGGCCTGGTGATGATTATCAGGCGATCCCTGTTGAGCCGCAAAGGGTATCTCCTTTTGGGGAAGCCAAGCCCAGTCAACACTGGCTCGGCCGTCTCAGGGTTGCAGCCTGGGCATGATTAATAAACCTGAGGGCTAAGACCTGTCGACGTTGTTTGGGCGCATGGAGATAGGGCTGTCATTCGTCGCGGTGACTGTGAAAAAAGGTTACAGAACTGCTGCCGGTATCTGTATATGTCTCTCTGTCTCCAACTTGATCTGATATGCTTGTTTGTGGTGGCTCGCTGAAGACTGACGAGAAGCACATTTGCCTCCCGACCCGGCATCATGTCGTTCACCGGGACTGCCATGGTCGGGTTTGATGACGCCGAATCGCGGGATCGTCAGTAAGAGAGAGAGAGAGATAGAGAGATCTGCTTGATCTGTTCCCGGAGCAGACCTGACGAGATCAAGTTGCAATGAGGCCTTGCGACGGACAATAACTATCAAGATGGCGCGTGTCTTGGGCCAGAAATAGACACAACAGTAGTCGCCGTATGCGTCGTAAGCTTGAACAGTGCCAAGCATCGTGTTCTTGCTGAAGAATTTCAATCTTCTGCGGCACGGATACACACGGCACCACGAGCCTGGGGAGCGAGAGCAGATCAAACTTGGCGAGGCGAGTCAGCGGGTCCGGGCCATGTCACGCCATGAGCAAAACCTCCTATTATTTTTGGCTGGGCATATTTCACCGCTTGCCCTGTTTGCGGATACAGTCAAGCAAAAGGGTTTCATGTGCCCCTGAATGAATAAAAAAGGGCGAGATATGCGTGGCCTTTGGTCTGGATGGAGGATAAGCAGGTAGACTAGAGTCTAGATTAGACTAGACTAGTCTAGTCTAGTCTGTTGATGGACGTCGACACGACAGAGTGAGTATCAAGTGTCAAGTCAACGACGACGATCTCCAGCGATCAGAACCAAGACGTTCGTCCGGTGCTAGACGAATGAGATTCAAGTTACAGATGATTTCAGCGATGGGTTAAAGCATCCAGCGCTATCTGATCTCATGATGGAGGCACCGATTATCTTTTTATTGGTTTTCAATCGCAAACAGAATCTGACTGCCTAACAAGCAATCAAAATGAGTCAACGTGGAAATGTTTTGTTGCCTGCCTGGTGGTGATCGAGGCGCCGCTGTCCTACTCAGGCCTCTTTCTTCTAAGCCAAAGCAAAGCACCGGCTCAATGAGAATGCTACATCTACATCTCTCATCAACCTTCTCTTGTCCTCTTCCCGCATCGTCAAAACGAGAGCCAGCAACGCATTGAAGCCCCAAGGACCATACCCTCATACTTCATACAGCTTTCCATCGCCATCCCTGCAGCTCCGAAACATGACATCCCCCTCCCCGCCAATCACCGCCGACCCCGCGCCGCTGGTCTCAGCCCCCTCCGACCTGCTAGTCAACACCACCACGGCCAGCGTCTTCAACCATCCGGTCCCCGTCGCCATCGTCAAACTCAAGGCCCTGGGCCCCGCAGCCGCCGCCGCCCAGTACACGGCCCTCGGCACCGGCGCCGTCGTCTTCAACCGCGCCCGCACCGCCCTCCTGCTCCTCCAGCGCGCCCCGACCGACAGCATGCCCAATCTGTGGGAGGTGCCCGGCGGCGCAGTCGACGCCGCCGACTCGTCCGTCGCACGCGCCGTCGCCCGCGAGCTGCGGGAGGAGGCTGGGCTCGTGGCCTGTCGCATCGGGGCCGTCGTGCCCGCCGCGGCGTCGCCTGGACCTGTCGAGTACGTCTTCTCGACCAGGAACGGGATCCAAGTGGCCAAGGTGCAGTTCTTCGTCGACTTTCAAGGCGACGAGGCCGCTGTCAAGTTGGATCCCGAGGAGCACCAGGCTTTTGTCTGGGCCTCTGAGGAGGAGTGCAGGGGCGAGCGGATGAGTAGCGGCCTGGCCATCCCGTTCACGACTGCGGCTCAGAAGGAGAACGTGATGCGGGCTTGGAGCATGATGAGGGAGGGCAAGGACGGGCTCAATGGGGACGCTGTCACTGCTGATTAGTTTGCCCAGTCCAACACTGTTGAGGGATGTTTGTGGCTTGAAATACCATAGCCAGGCAGGAGGTCTCACCGTTTACAGCACCCATGTCCAATATACTCGTTCAACACTCGAGCTCGAGGTGGTCGCCTACAAACAAATCGTTCCGGACACGGAGCTAAGCCTCAGTTGTAAGTCGCAGCTGACCGTAATCGAGGCATTCACTCCCTTCAGTAGCAAATATTAATCACGGCTCAGACACCACTCAACATGCTCTCCCCAGACCGCCAACGCACCCTACGCAGATGGGGCTTCAACTGCACCTGCGAGCTCTGCAGCGCTTCATCCCAGACCCTCGTAGTCTCGCTGGATGCTTGAGACGTCTCTATTATAGGAGAGGTTTGCACGCAAACCGGGGGACCCAATGCTCTTTTCCTTCGTCCCCCCTTTTCTCCGTTTTTATTCTTCTTCGGGTAGTTCATCACTATCACGTTCGTCTTGAGAAAGAGTTTGTTCTGGTGTTTTCCCTGGCCGCCACATTCCAGTCATCAAAATTTACCCCCTTCTTCAACCAGCACCGGTTTCGTTGTCCACATGCCACGATCTAGACTAGCCACCAAATGAATTTCCTTTGTCTCTAGTCTGGATGCATCCAATTGAATGTCTTATGCCCAGAATTCATTTGATTGACAAACCGCGTCCAAATGAGTGTTGATGCCGTCGTCGCTTGCGGCTCAAGGAAAGGCTCTTCCGCCTTTGCCTTCGTCTCTCCTCTCATCTACACTAGCCTCGGTAGGCCTCTCTCTTCATTCGGCCCGACATCATTCGAAAGTTTCCGAGGTCTAGACAGAGGCACAATGTCAAAATTTCATCGCTCGGAAGAACAAGCGCTTGCTTCGATTGTGTCCGCAGAAATGTCAACTCGGAAACTGGAATCTGCGGAAATGTAAACCGTAGAGCCAAAATCCTGCAAGAGCCAGTGTACAAGGATGATTCTGACGGGGAGGATGATGACAGCTCGTCTTCCCACGACGAGGATCCAACGGACAAGAAATGAAATGACGAACACCTAGATCTATCGGAAATGAACCAAATCGAGGAAAAGATTGTTGGGGGGTCGATACATCAAGACACACGAGCTTGGTGGCCCTCGGCCCTCTCAAAGCGCTCCCCTTCTGCGCCGCCCTCCCCCAAAGAACAGGAAGCCCGCATCCAGTGACCGGGATGACTTCTATGAGCACGTCCGAATCTGGACAGATCCGGAATCTGAGGACGAGAGGGCCACAGCCCCGAGATTCTTCTAAGGAAGTCACATCAACAGGCTCTATCCCGCCCAGAGTGACGGGAGCCTCGCTGAGAATCCCACCGAAATTGCCAAGCGGTTCGTTATTCACCCTGGTCGGACCGACGGTCGCTCAAGGCTCTCGCCGACTTCGTCTGGTAACATCTCGATTTGGAAGAAGAACGGGGAATAGATTGACGCTGGCGACCTTGAAAGGGTTGTCCAGGTGCACTATCACGACTCGGGAACCGCAGAGGATTCCGGCCAAGACATCCATCGGTACATTAAACTGAAACTAGAAAAGCCTGTAACCGCTGAGGAGGACGAGAAAACACTTGTAAAGAACACTCCGAGGCCATCAAAGAGAACTATCAAAGATTGCTCTTCGGTGGCTACACTACAGACGAGGTAAGTCTATCGGTATCGTCTTTGTTTAAAGCGGAGCGATATCCCGTGTTGAACACTGACAGCGCCTGCTGCTCCTTGACTTTGCAGCCTGGGTGTTTTTGGCTTTGACGAGGACCTTGAGTCGGACCTCCAAGGGCCGTTGCACGAGCGATTCAACGTTTATGGGCCCATCATTCTCTGGCCTTTGCGTCCCATCGTCAATGGGCACTGGGCTAGCCACTCACCGCATTCTTGACATCAACTGCAGCCTTCCCGTTCAGTACCGTTGAGCCGTACATACCTAGGCAAGAGCCGACATCAGAGACATTTCCTCGGCTTGTTTGGGTCTTTAGGGACCGGAACGGAAGCCAAAACAAAGGGAATAGACAGTAGTATGTTGCAGATAGGCTTTGTCTTTATCTTGGCCCCTAATCTGGGCGTAGTATTTTCTGCTAACACACGGCTTCCAACTCTCAAAAGCACGACCCAATGTTTGGCAGGCACTGAAACCGGCACTTCAGCTTTTCACGCGCACCATGAGCTCAAACCTACCAGTTTGGACCGGTTTCATTGGCATATATACACCCGCCTCAAGATCGACCCTAGTCGAGATCCTGCTGCCGAATGGTTCAGGGAAAACAGTGGCCCGGGACGACCTTTTGCGTGCCGCAGTGCATGGCATGATGAGATTCAAGAGAAGAGCCCACTACAGTTCCCAGAGCTTCTCAGATTTCGAGCGAGCCAGTTCGACGCATCCTCCTGGACAAGCGACGTGTTGAAAAAGACAATAAGGCTCAGCATAGCTTCGTGCTATCGATTCGAAAGCACGTGTACGCAAACAACAAACCCTTGCGAGACAGCCGCATTCGGCTTGACTAGTATAGGCGTATCAAGAACTGGCTCGTCTCGATTGGCGCTGAGCCGATTTGACCACTTCTATCGGGTCACATCTCCAAGTCAGAAAAGCTTGTGTGTTAATTTGCCGTTGCGTCGGTCCTGCTCCACGAGCTCGGAGTAAGTCATCAGAATAGATACCCAGGTATCGACAATTCAGCGAGAAACTACACTGATCTTGTCTCCAATCCTCTAATTGTTCGCCTTTTGACCGCGATCATGACAAGTTACATAACCTTGTGTCTTCTTCACACGGAGCAACTCTCGTTCCGACCTGTGCAAGGAGCCGCACCGCCCCCGGGCATGATCAGCGTCCGGGATCCTCAGACAGCGTTCACGCATTGCGTCCCCGCGTCGCGGCGCATGCTGGAGCAGATTGATGCGGACGGGGCGGCAGCGGTGCGGGATCTGCACGAGCTTAAGACGGACTTTGGGGTGTTTTTGCAGAGGGATTGCGTCATCCGGGAGTTTGAGGCGGTTGGAGCTGAAGGGGTAAGGGAGGACGGATAGGGGTTTGAAGGGCGTTTGGTGTCTGTTTGCGGGACGGAGTATGGATATGGAGTTGGGGTATGTGTTTCTGGTAGGCTCTTCAAGTGTACTGATGTTCGATTATTTGATTGCACATTGATCAACCCGCTGAGCTGCCTCGGGAGGTTGCAGAGCTGGGAATGGCTGCCTGTACATGGGTGTGGGAGGAAGTGGTGGAGGGGGCGTGTTCAATCCATTTTCGATGACAGGCCAGACACCCCTGATCCCTGACGGTGCCGGGGTGTCGGTAGATCGCATTTAGGGGAGGGGTGTGATTCGCTAAAGGTTCCGATTGGATGATTGACCCCTGTCAG
>JASAOQ010000601.1:0-11447 GCA_031306065.1 Pseudopyricularia cyperi | reverse complement strand
GGGCAACCCATTGCAAAATGGCTTTTTTTTTTTTTTTTTTTTGCTATCCTTCTCAAAACGGCATGAAGATTTTGTTGTACTTGTCGTAACGATTTCCATTAGCTTCACGGCGGGAGGCTCACGCCTGCGTCAAGAATGCAAACCACGTTTATCATGCTCATCTAGTAAGCTCTGGCCCACCATGTCGTATTATTGCTGTAGCTAGTAGTTTGTGTACCTGAATGATTGAATTGTCTTGCCTCATTCCCTCCGCCATTATTTTTGTGATCTCTGTGATCGGATATCTCAAACACACGAAACGCCGTGAATGCCCTCCTGTCCATGTCCATTTCTGCCCATTGGTGCTTTGTCAGACTCGTGCCCCCAGGCCGAATGGCCGGGAGAGTCGACTGGTGAGAAGATCACCAAAGTTAGCAACCAGGGCCGACAGACAAACAGACAAAAGAAAAAAGTAGAAAAGCCTCCAAAGCCACATGATGTCCCTCTCTGCCCATCGGGCCGGGATCGACCCATTATAATACCAACAAACGCCGATGATGCTGTGCCATTTCCCAATGTTTCATATGCTTTTTCTATCCTTTTCCCTTTTTTTCCATGTCCTCCGCCGGTTTTTTTTCTTTTCTATTTCTTTTTTTCTTCCAAGTTACCTCCTTTTCTTTCCAATCTCTCAATCTCTACCAGCAATCACCATAGCAGCCATCTCAGCACAGAGCTTCTCGATGCTCGCGGCAGCGAGTATCTTCATGACGCTCACGTCCTTGCCGGTGCTCTTGAAGAGCCAGGCGCGGATCTCGTTGGCGGCCAGGGAGTCGACCCCCAGCTCCGACAGTCCCAGCCTGGCGTCGACGTTGCCGTCCTCGGACAGCTGCAGCACCGACCTCAGCTTGGCGTCGAGGCCGGCGCCGATGACCTGGGCGGCCTCGCCCGCGGTGCGGGATCCGTCCAGCTTCTCCCGGACGCTCTGGGGCGCCGCGGCGTTGCCGCCGGCGGCGGCGGCGGCGGCGGCGGCGCCCGCGTCGTCACCGGGGGAGGCGACGGTGTGGTGGCAGAAGCGGGGGTCGCGGTGCCAGTGCAGCGGCTCGGCGGCGGCGTCGACGCGGTAGCGGCTCAGGCCCGTGGTCAGGTCGTAGATCTGCCCGCGCGAGGGGCGGCCGGCGACGACGGCCTCGAGGAACATGTGGTGGATGTCACGCTCCGAGACTGGCGGGTAGCCGTCGCGCTCGAGCCCGGTGTAGATCTCCTGCTTCTCGCGGTGCAGGAACCCGAGGCCGTAGACGACGCCCATGTTGAGCACCGAGGCCGGGAGGTCGCGGCGGCGCCGGTCCGCCGCCAGCCCGTTCATGTACATGTTGGCCGCTGCGTAGTTTGCCTGGCCCGCGTGGCCGCCGACGGCGGCGAAGGAGGACGTCATGATGAAGAAGTCCATGTCGGGCGCGTCAAAGACCATGTCGAGGTTGCGGGACCCGACCGTCTTGGGACGCATGACGCGGTGGAACGTGTCGATGGACATGCCGGCCAGGACGCCGTCCTCGAGCACCATGGCGCCGTTGACGACGCCGATGATGCGCGGCTCGGTGCGGTCGCGCATGGCCCGGACGGCCGCGCCGTCCGTCACGTCCATCTGCTCCATGCGGACTTGGCAGCCCGTGCGGCCGAGGAGCTCGCGGCGCCAGAGCGTCCGGCTCGCGTCGGGGGGACTGCGGCTGCTCAGAACGATGTGGCGCGCGCCCTGGTCCGCGAGGAGCTGGCACAGGGACTGGCCCAGGTCGCGGGTGATGCCGACGAGGAGGTAGGTCTTGTCCCCGCGGAGCATCTTGGTGCCGCCACCGCCGCCGCCGACGAGGTGCGGCGCGACGTGCGTGACAGTGCGGGCGGCGCGCCAGTCCACCACCTGGAAGAGCCGGCCCGGGGACGTGGTCTCGAGCAGGGCCGGGACGGTGGTGGTCGAGGACGCGACGGCCTCTTCGAGCGTCGGGGTGGACCGCGCGGCCTTGGCGGTCGCGTGCTTGATTATCTCGTTGAACTTGGCGCCCGTCTCGGGGACGTTGGTGCGCAGGAGCTCCGGGCCCCGGTGGTAGGCCACGTGCCCTGGGAGCGCGCCGCGGATGAGCGCAGACATGTCCGACTCGTCGTCCGAGAAGTCGTAGACCGAGACGTGCTTCGTCGCGCTAAAGATCCTGGAGAGGGTGCCGCGCGACTGGTAGTGGTGCACGTAGGTCAGCCCTCGGTGCTTGTCCGCGGCGGCGCGGTCCGAGGTCAGGACGACGAGCTGGCGGTTCGTCGTCCTGAACAGGTCGTCCGCGACCTCGAACAGGCTCATCTCCGGCTCGACCAGGACGACGGTGCAGTCCTTGTTGCGCTTGTCCAAGTACGAGGCCGCAATGACGGGCAGGGCGAGGAGTCTGAGCAGCGCCGAGATGAAGCCCGACGAGGTGACTGCGCTCTCCGGTGCGTCGAAGACGGTGTTGGTGGGCACCCGGATCATGGAGGCGTTGGACTGGCTGAAAACCACGACGGGGCGTCCCTTGCCGTTGGACACCAGCTCGCGGCCGACACAGAGGTAGCCCTTGTAGATGCCCATCATGATCGGGGTCGACGAGCTGTAGAGGACTTGGACCACGACGTACGTCAGGGAGGACGACTGGGCGCCACGCAGACCGGAGACGGTCTTTTCGTGGACCTTGGCCTCGTGCCTCAGAGCGCCGTCGGACGACTCGACGGGCACGATCTCGACGCACTTCTCGATGGTGTTGACCTGGGACGCGACGACCCTGCGCGGGGCGTTGACGCGGTCGATGGCGGGCCTGTAGGGCAGCACACGCGGGATCAGGCGGATGCCCTTCTCGATGTGGATCTCGGGCTCGTACGACCAGACCACGGCGTTGTCCTTGACGTCGCGGGCCGCGGCCTCGCGGTGGCACAGCCGCAGAAAGGTCTCGGCGATGGTGTGGCCCACGCCCTCGAGGGTGTCGAGGTCGAGCATCTGCAGCGCCAGGGCCGGTATCTCGGCCAGGAGGGTGCGCGAGAAGCCGAAGCTGGCGGCGTGCTCGGGGTTGCTGTCGCGGGCCTTGTGGGTGATCCACAGGGCGCAGAACTCGGGCCGCATCAGGGTCTTGAGCGCGTCGAGGCGACGCGCGTCCATTGACGACAGCACCGGCTCGTCCAGGTCCGAGAGGAGGACGGCCGCCGTGCAGGTGGCGAGGTCCTCCTGCTTTGCGTCGCTGAGTGACTTTGCTCTGACGAGCCCCTCGCAGAACGGGCGCAGAGCATTCTCGACCTCGCCGAGGAGCGACGCCGATGTCGGGCGGCCTCCGCCGATCAGCAAGAGCTTGTTCACGAGCGGCGCCGAGGCGGGGCCGGCCTTGAAGGGGGAGCGCAGAAGCTCCTTGGTGGTGCTCTCGGCTTGTCGGACGGTGACGGTGAAGCCGGGGATGTCCTGCTGGTCTCCGTTGCGGGGGCCCTTGACAAAGCCGCACTCGTTGAGCACGTCGGACCAATCCGAGGGGGTGAAGTTGGACTTGTCAGGCTCGCCGCCGAGACCGGTGCACCGACGCAGACGCTGCTGAAGAGGATTCGACAGCATGTCCACGACGACGATGAAAGCTCCAGGGTTCATCAGGTCAGCCATTCTCTTGAGCAGAGCGACCGAGTCGCCACCCGCAGAGGCGGTCATGACCACGAGGTCATACTTGTCTCCGTTCTCTTGCTCAATGTACAGGTCGCGAGTCGAGATCTTGGAGCGGGCGACATGGCCAGCCGCAGCCCGCAGGACGTTCTGATCAAAGCGGGCTTCGATCTCGCCAGCGACAGTGAGGGTGCGGAAAGCCGATCCGAGACCGTCAAGCACGTGCTCCTTCAGGCCGAGGCCCGGATCGGTGACAGCCAGCACCGCCATGCGCGGGTACCTGTGGGCGATCTGCTTGACGATGGCGGCGATGTGCTTCTGCACGGACAAGAGACCGAGGGCCTCCTGCATGACGGGCTCGGTCATGGCCTCGAGGACGGTGAGCGGGAGGTTCTTGCCAACCTGCAGGAGCAGCTCGAGCGACGCCGGGTAAGGGGATGCCTTGACGAACTTCTTAAGAGCGTCCTTGGTCTCGTTGGCCCACGAGCTGTCGCCGGGGCGGAAGAAGGCGGTGACGCGATCGCAGCTCTCGGTCAGGATGCGGTGCTCTGGCGAGCCCTTTGTGAGCGGCATCATCGGCCCGACGATGCTGTCCTCCGGATCCAGCTGCATGACAGTGTGAAGATAGAGCTCGTAGTCGTTCTCGGGCTTGGTGGCGGCGAACGAAGCGACAGTCATGGACTCGATCTGGACCTCCATCTGGCCCTGCTCGTTGTAGACGGCCATGTCGGCCTTGATGGTGGCCGCGCCAGCCTTGGAAGTGGGAGTGAACTCGGTCAACGAGGCATCGACCCTGAGCTTCTGGTCTTGAGCTCTCTTCACGTCGCAAATGGCCAAGTTGAACCGCATCTTGGAGACAAGAGTCGGCAGGAACGAGGTCCACATTGAGCCGTCGCCGGGAGCGGCGTAGGCGGAGAAGCAGGACTGGAAGCAGGTGTCCAGTGTGGCCGGGCTGACGGCGAGACCAGTGGTGTCTTCAGGGTGGGACTTGAGCAGGGTGGTCGACGCAAAGTTGAAGCGACGATCGATTGTCTCAATTCCCTGGAAGGGACCAGTGTACTCGAGGTCAAGGCCCTTCATCATGTGATAGAATCCCCGACTGCTCACAGGAAGAGTCTCGGGCTGGATTGCCGACCGAAGGGGAAGTGCGTCGACAGAAGTCTCACCTAGGACGATCTCCAAGCTGCCACGGAAGTTGATGCGCATCGGGCTGGAGCCATCAGCGTAGGCCGAGGCTAGCGTGAAGGAGGCACAGATGGTTGACTTTTGGCTGCGGTTCTTGGGAGTGGGCTGCAAGGTGAGAGTAAAGAGGGTCTCAATCCCGTAGTTGTCGGGCTCGACAGTGATGCCGCTGACAAACTCCAAGTTCTGGAGCTCAATGATGGTGGCGGTCTGGCCCTTGGTAAGGACACGAGCAGCATCCAGAGCCATCACGCAGTAAGCGGAGGCGGGGACCAGAGCTTGACCTTGGAAGCGATGATGCTCCAGCCAGGGGATGGTCTCCATCTTGATGATGTTGCGCCAGCGAAGTTCGAACTCGGTGTCATCTCGAGTGCGGATCCCAAGAAGCTCATGGGGAGGGTTGGACCTCTTGTGGTACTGCTGCGAGATCCGGGACTCGCGGTAGTGGATCTGCGAATGATCCCAAGGATACTGAGGCAGGACCTCAGCCAAGGCCAATTGAGGCGGGCTCGAGACGGCGTCGGTCGTCAACGAGTTGAGGATCTGGAGTGCAGAGGGTCCAAACCAAGTCCACATTGAGGCGATGAACTCCGAGAAGGCAACACGGTCATCTTTCTTGCGGTCCAAGAGCCCAGAGTAGGGCATGGCAGTGTCCTTGACCTCTTTGATGGTCTGCATGGAAGGACCCTTGAGGGCGGGATGGGGACCAACCTCGATGGCGACGTCAAAGGAGCCAACCTGGACCAGAGCTTGCTGGAGAGCCTCGTAGAAGAGCACGGGCTTGACCATGTTGTCAACCCAGTAGGTGGTGGACAGCTCATCAGACTCAAGGCGGCGAGCGTCACCGTAGACAGACGAGATCCATTTGGTGCTGTTTCCAGCCAAGGGAGTGATCTCGCAGTCTTGCAGGGCTTGAGTGTAGATGACAGCGGGCTCGAGCATGTGGGAAGAATGGTATGCGGTGTCGACCATGAGCAGACGAGCGAAAGTGCCTTGCTCCGACAGCTGCTGGTTCAGCTCCTTGACGGCATCGAGATCACCCGAGAGAGTGACGCTGGTCTTGGAGTTGCTGGCAGCCACCGAGATGCGGCCGTCCCACTTGTCGAGCGAGCAGAGGCGCTCGGCCTCTTTCTTGGACATGCCGACAGCCAGCATGCCGCCCTTGGCGCCAGAGCCCGGGGCTCCAGCAAGGTGAGCGCAGCGGCCACGGTAGTAGGCGACAAGGATGGCATCGTGGGCGGTGATTCTACCGGCGGCATAGGCTGCACCAATCTCACCCGAGGAGTGGCCGACGACGGTATGGAACCCAACGCCAATGGAGCCAAGAAGGTCAACAAAAGCGATCTGAATGGCAGTGCAGATGGGCTGCGAGATGGCTGCGACGTCCACACGCGAGGTCTTGGGGCCGGCGACGAGCTCCTCGGCGAGAGTCCACTCGGGAGGGTCTGAGCACTGTTGGAGAACAGCGTCGAGATCAGCAATGGTTTGCTTGTAGCTGTCGCAAGTGAGGAACAGGGTCTTGGACATCTGTGCCCACTGGGCGCCCTGGCCGGTGAAGATACCAAGGACTCTGAGACCACCCTTGTAGGTGGCGTTGAGGCCAAAGTTGCCAATCTCTTGAAGACCGCCCTTGGGGACGCTTGTGATGACTTGTTCCAGCGACTTGACGAGCTCTTGGCATGTGTTTCCGAGGGCACTGATCCTGTAGGGGAATGACGTGCGCTTGGAGTACATGAAGTTCAGAAACTTGTTGAGCTCCTCAGGGTCTGAAAGCCTTTCGGCGAACTCTGGCGATGACAGCAAGGCCTTGAAGGTCGAAGCAACCTGGAAGAGAGACTTTCTGGAGGCTGCAGAGAGGACAAGAGGTAGCTGCACTTTGATGGGAGTCTGCGCTGCAGCCGAAAGCTCGGACTGATCGGCACCAAGGTTCAGGTGAGCAAAGTAGTGACCGACCTGGTCGTGGACCTCGGGGGTGTAGAGCTCAAGAATGGCATGGGCATTGGTGCCGCCGAAGCCAAAAGAGTTGACACTTGCACGCAGAGGATGTCCGCTCGCTGGCTCAGGCCATGGGATGCAGTCAGTGGGGATGTGAAGATTGGTGTAGAATGGCTTCACACTCGGGTTGAGCTTGTCAAAGTGCATGTTGGGTGGCACTGTCTTCTGCCTCATCGACTGAACGACCTTGAGAACTCCAGCCAGGCCGGCTGCGCCCTCTGTGTGTCCAATGACGGTCTTGACCGATCCCACCAAAAGCTTGTCCTGGGTCTTGACAGCCTCAAGCTGGGCAACAGCGCGTGATCCCAACGCGGAGTTAGGGAAGAACGCGTTGGCGATGGCCTGGGCCTCGACGGGGTCACCGGCTTGGGTTCCGGTGCCGTGAGCCTCAAAGTACTGGCAACGATGAGATGGAATGGTAGGATCAAGGCCGGTCTTGAGGTAGGTCTCGCGAACGAGAGCGGATTGGGCAATGGGGCTCGGCATCGTGATGCCACGGGTGCGACCGTCAGAGTTCACTCCGGTTTCACGGATGACGGCTTGAATGTTGTCGCCATCGGCCAAAGCGCGGCTCAGCGGCTTGAGCAGAAGAGAAGCAACTCCCTCTCCACGAGCGTAGCCGTCAGCAGCAGCGTCCCACATACGGGAGTGGCCAGTAGGACTGAGCATGTGCAGGCTCGACTCAGTGATGAATTGCTCAGGCGTGAGGATGAGGTTGGCGCCAGTGACAACTGCCATGATGCTCTCGCCGCTCCGCAGGCTCAGCATTGCTTGATGAAGGGCAACAAGGCTGGCAGAGCAGGCTGTGTCGATGGTCATGGAGGGACCACGGAAGTTGTAAAAGTAGCTCAGGCGGTTTGAAATGATAGAGCGGGCGTTGCCAGTGGCAAAGTACTGCGACGAGGTGATGTCGTCACGCTGGCAGAGAGTATCATAGTCGGCGGTCATGATGCCGGCAAAGACAGAGACATTCTTGCCAGAGTACTGCTGCAGATTATAGCCAGCGGACTCGAGAGACTCGTAGACCACCTCGATCAGCATCCGCTGCTGAGGGTCGATGGCCTCGGCCTCCTTGGGGGTGATACTGAAGAACGAAGCGTCGAAAGCTTTGTGATCATCTTGAAGGAAGTAGGCTTTGGTAGCATTTGTGGTGCCATGGTACTCGCCGTCCTGGTGAAAGAAGCCCTCGGCCGAGAAACGAGTCTCGGGAATGGTCTGGGACAAGTCTTGAGGGTTCTTGAGCTGCTGCCACAGCTCGCTGGGCTTGTTGATGCCTCCGGCAAACCTACAGCTGCTGCCCACGATAGCCACAGGCTCGTTGGGCGGGATGCTGTACGACATCTTGGATGCCAGAGGGATCCTTGGAGTGCCGATACACGGCGGGTGCTCAGGTACTGCTCAGATATGTACAGAAAGCAGCGCGGGTATCAAAAGAAGAGTTTGTGGTTATATTCGTCTCCAGATGAACAAGAAAACCAGTGTATCAAGAGAGGAAGGTTGTGATTATGATATGTGTCTAGAGGAAGAAGAAAACTAGACGAAAGGAGACCGTGAAGATAAGGTAGAGAGAGATAGAGAGAGAAGTCGTTGTGGAGGAGGAGGAGGAGGAATCAAAGAAAGAGATTGGTGGTGGTGGTGGAGGAGAAGTCAGAGTTTTCTTGGTGAACGCACAAACTTGGGCTTTATAAAATTTCTATTTGAAAAAGAGAAAACATAAACTTCATCCAGGTCCTCACTTGCTCGTCAGATAGCAATCAGAAAGCCATTGAGCAGCCATCCTGGGTGAAAGAGCAGAGATGCCAAGAACAAGCAAGACGGCAAAGCAGAGGCAGCCCCCACTCCAGATCGAGATGTCTTTGATTTTCGTCAGCAAAGGGAGATGGACCGTGCTAGCTACAGGCAAACAAAGGGTCTGGTCCACCAGGGTTCTCATGTAAAAATGGGATTAGGCAGCCGGGCAAGGGGTCAGGAGAATAAGAAAAACCAAGATGCCCCCCCTCGTGGATGTAGAACATGTGCAAGAGAGGCGGCACTGCAATGCCAGGTTCTCCAGCCAAGGGTACCACTGATTATACTCTAAAGAAAGCCAGGAGCTAGCCCTCGTGCTCTCGTGAGCCTTTACCAAAGAAGCCTTCAGTGATACCAAGCCCTCCTCGGTTGGAGATCTCGTGTGCGAACTCTCTATCTTGTGCCATGGTGTATCTACAGCTCTTCTCCCTCACACGTCCGCCGGGCCCACCTCGTCTGCATGATCAAGATGCCAAGGAAAGACTTGGCGAGGTACGAAGGTACTTGTAGGATAGAGAGAAAGGAAAGACTGAGCAAATAAACAAAAGACGGTGGGGCGTATACTGAGTCCGCCAGTCATCGGCCGCCTACTTAGGTACGTACATGGCCCTTCGAGGCGGAAGAAGAGATCCTCCTCCGGTAGCGGATTGGCGAGGCTGTGAGGATCTTTGTTTCCTTGGCAACAACGGGCTTTGTGCGTGAATGTTGGTAAATCTGATCTCTGCAACGTCATCTCTCGAGCTGTCTATCCTGTGGACCACGAGGGCTACACAAGTCAGGTCGATACTGGTGCCTCGAGAGTGACAGCTTCATGCGGAGTACCCGGTGGACGAGATGCAGCGCGCAGAGTACAAGATCAAGGACAAGCGGTAGTACGGTTGTACCTAGGTACCCGAGGAAACAAAACATTCAAAAATGACGAGAAAAAAGTCCGTAAAAGTGACAAGAAAAATAAGAGAAAAAAACAGGGGTCTCTTGTGATAGTGGGTCCAGACAGAAGGCCAAGGGTGCATCGAGGTTCTTGACGACGAGCTCAGCTTCGATACTGGCTTCTTAGTATTGAACCTGATGTACTTGAACTGAATGTGGTATTGTCGAAAGGCTAGGTAGGTCCTCGACTCCGTTCTTGCAACAGGATGCTAATCAGGTGCCATAACAGCCATAGCATCCCATCTATGAGTCCAGAAAGCTGACTGTAGTCCAGGTCGCACGCGGCGTTGCCGGGGTCAGGCTGCGCGTGGTACGCCAAGAAACAACAGAGAAGCTGTACAGACTGGACTGCCTCTTTTCTGCGGTGGGGTCTGATTTCGGTACTTTTCTGCCGGCAGGGTAGGGCGTAAGCTCTCTGGCCAGCAGAAACAGACAAAAACCTTGCTTGTTTATTCAAGCAATGAGGCTGGCTTTTGTTGCTCGAGCAGGGTGAACAGCTCAAGCTCTCTAAACTTTCAGGTCGCATTGTAGACTTGCTTTGGTAAGCCAAGCATCCTCGAGGAATACGGCAACTTCGAGGCAAACCCAACCCAAAGATGCCCCATCTCGCTGCTCGGATGGACCAGGTCTTTTGTTGCTTGCTTATCTCTGACCTTCAAGATGCGCTACTCTGATCCCATCATTGCCAAGGCCACATTGAGAGCGAGGTAAATATGTAGGTAAGTAAGCTTCTCCTCTGCTCCATTCACCAAGCTCGTCTCTTCATCTCCTCAGCAACAGTGCAAAGCAATACTCAGCGGCTATCTAACACACTAGCGTCCTATGGCTACGCCGTTTAGGTGCTACAATGTCCCATGATCCTCCGCCTCGCTCCGAGTCAAGTCCTGCTGGAGTATTCCTGCAGAGATGGCTCCATTGGCAACCAGAAGCAGGGCAGCCAGTGTAGTCACCCTCAGCTCGAGCCTGTATGGCTCCAAACCGGGTTCCCTCAACCGCAGATTTGACAGCCAGTGCTGCATATAGAGGATGGAGGAAGGGGCCTTCCTGATGTACACATCATGGCGTTCCACGCCTGATGTTTGGCAAATAAGACGGGGGGTACACATGGAGATTTCATGCAGGTGCCCGCCAGCGGGATCTCGCTCCATCTCGGCCCTGCGTTCGGGTCTCGGGCATGACCGCCTGTGGAGGTAAGAGGGCAAATCCTGCAACAGAAAGAAGTTGTGCCTTTCGTTTTGGTATTAACCCAGTGGCGTTGTCAATTCTCGAGTAACAACCAGACGCCAGAGGTATAAATGACACGCTGCGGCAGGTTAAGTGCTGTATAAAAGCTTGGCATGCTAAACAACCATGAACGCACACTTGGCAGCGGCTGTCGACAGGGCCTGGCCTCATGAAGCGATGCAGTAGCCAATCAAAGCCGTCAGCCTGACCACAAAGCCCTCGATGTATATTGGCCCTGTCTAATGGACGGATCAGATCCGGTCCTGCGGGGGCGAAGAACGGTTGGCAGGCCTTTGAGATGTGGCCGAGGTTTGTGAATGTTGCCTGGGCCGAAGCACATGAACAAAAGCTCTTTGTTCTAACAAAATGTGGAAGCAAAGCTGACTGCCCCTACTGTTGTTCTCAATATTGTCCTATGTATGGCTGACTGCAATAATTTACCCCTAGACCAGGAGTTTGATCTTTGCTGAGCAGTCTTTGAAAATCGTCCATGGATCAGGGAGTCACCCGAGACAAGACGCATCTTGAACCCTTGGCATCGAGGTCGCCGACGTTGTCGAGCGAGTGTCACTACAAGTCAAGCGTTCAATGTCACGCACAAGTATCGAAGCCCGACGGTTGGGGCATGGACGCCCCCTCCATCCCTTCTACTGACAGTTCGTTTTGGTGTCGCACACCTTTCAGGGCTTGTACATCCTTCCCC
>JASAOQ010000599.1:1233-17051 GCA_031306065.1 Pseudopyricularia cyperi | reverse complement strand
GGGGGGGGGGGGGGGGGGGTTTGTGCCGCCCCCGTGCCTGCAGCACCTTTGCTTTTCGTTGCCGCCTGTCGTCATGTACCTGCACTTTTTTCTCCTTTTTCCCCCTTGCCACCCAAGAACAGACAAAACCCATCCCAATTCGGACCAATCATAAAATCATCTTCTCGTATAAACCAGCCGCGACCCAAAAACGCCCGGGGGAACACCATGGCTCCCGCAAAAACAAGGGGATGAGAACTGCATAGCTCGCGGGAATACGCGCAATGGGGGTTTCCCACCCCATCCTTTGCCGCACTTGCAGCCGAGATTTTCCCACAGTCCACACAACTCTTCCCCTCGCTCCGGATCGTTTTCTCCCCTGCATATCCCGCGTGTCTTGGACACAGCAGGATCGGGCACTCGTGCGTGTGTGGGTGGGGAGACGAAAGGGGGTGTGCGATCTTTGGGGCACTCCTAAAAAGAGGGCGTATGTAACAAAAATAGGGACAAATCGACCGCTGATACAACGTCAGCGGCACCTGGGGAAAAAAAAACTGGGGTGTTTTGAATACAAGTCTGCTATCCGGCTGGGAACGGCACTCGACGAATTAGGAAATGTGCTAAAAAAATAATAATAGAACAAGCGTCGATCCTGGTGCTGTGGATAAGGTGCGGCTCAAAATCAACGTCACCCAAACTCCTAGCACTGGAGTCTTTGAAAATGACTTCAGTAGTCCGGGGACGGGTATCGTTCGCGCGCCTTCTTGTACTGTTTGGGGTGTTTCCTGGCGGCCTTGGACTGGATTGATCTGTTTGCGCAGAAGAAAGCGTTCAGTATCGATTTTTTTTTCGGTCTTAGGGTTTCTCAATTTTCTGTTATGGTGACCATCGTTCCCTCGACGCTTTGTGTGCAAAATTCTTCCTCTTCAAAGAGCGGCGGTCGGATGCTGTCAAACCGCAATAATTTGCGAAGTGCAAAACATTGCTTTCGGAAGACGCAGAAAGAGAACAAAAACTTACGAGAGGGTTTTTTGCGTCCAGTCGAGATCCTCACGGACCTCGTGGGCTGACTGCATGCCCTCGGCGAACCGGGCGCGCGACTTGGCGAGGCGCGCCTGGGCCTTTTTTTGCAGTTCTAGCAGCTCGCGGTGTTTGGCGTTCAAGCCTCCGGAGCTAGTTCGTTTCCCCGGTGTCAGCTAAAATTCCATTTTCCGTCCGGACCAAGAAAGTCTGGAACAAATGAGTCGTCCATTGACTGTCTACCTAGGAAATGATTTCGACTTACACCTTTGCCTGGGTAACAGTGCAGTTGTCCAGCGCAGTCTGGTCCCGGACGTCGTCAAAACGGTCCTGGACATACTCGTTGAAGTCCAGTCCGCTGGCAGAGCCAACGCTGTCGAAGTCGCCATGGCTGCTGGACGCGTAGCTGTCGTATCCATAGGCTGCCGAGGTTGAATATGTCGATGAGGCATACCCGGAAGGGGTACTGTAGGAGAGCCCATTGGAAGAGGCACTGGTGCTGCCGGCCGCCTCTGACTCTGGCGGTGACACTGAATAGGCACCGTGGCTTCTGTAGTCTGCGTAGTGGTCTGAGTAATGGTCCTTGCCGGCCGGGACTGCCATCGGCATGGAGCCACTGTAGTCACCAGAGGCGTAGTATTCGTTGCCGTATGCAGTCGACATTGTTACTGTTGATGACGAGACTGGATGCTTGTCTGTGAAGTGGGGTGATGTCCTCGCCGTGCAATATATGTAGCAAGTGACGGGAGTGTTATCCGGTGGTATGAGTGTGCAGGGATGATAGCGCGTATGTGGTGGTGTTTGTAGGGTTGAGCGTGCAGTGGTATGTGGTGCACTGTTTTGTCTTAAGGTCCGTGAGTAAGTGAACAGATTTTTTTTAACTTTCTATTCAAGAAGCTGCTTGCGGTCTGTAGTATAGCGGGCCGTCAGGAGAAGTTTGGATGAAAGAGAAAGAAGGATCAGGCAGATCCAGGTCAAGCAAAAGTGCCCTTTTTATGCTTTTCCTCCAAGGGGAGCCCCTGCCCATGACCGAGGCCTCGATATAACGTAACATATTCGCAAAAGGCATCGGACGATACGAATAATTGCATCTGTTGGCTGACAAGCCGATGCTCAGCACCTTTGACCCCGCCCAGGAACTGGACTTGGGTTGGCGATGAGTGGTGTGATGATAGACGTCCTCGGTCTAGTCCCGGAGAGGATGGAGTTACCACCAGAAGGGCCGGCTGGTGGCATACGACCCGGCCCAAAGACATACTAGGTGAAAGAGAAAGGCATGTAGGGTGTGACTGGGATCACCAGTGGAGGTATCAAACGGGGTAATCCCTGGACGGTTGACCGGAGCTACCGCGAGGAATTACTCTTGTGTGGGCCAGTCTAGGCCTGGGATAGGAACCATTGACAAGAAATCAACGAGACTCTGCATATCTGAGGGGCAAATATGAAGAACGTGATGAGAAGACAGGGTTGGGGCATGCAAGGAATGGCCCCGTTGTTGCAGCGGAATGGGATAAACGGCTAAGATGTCAAGGTGCTTTGGGTGAGGATCGGGACGGTTGTAGAGGAATCAGCTTTGATGGCCTATTCGGGATATGTGTATCATAGACATGAAGGAACTTGTCGACATAGCAGAACCTCATATCAGAGTGTGCTTGAGGCGGTAGGCTCTCAGGTTGCAGCGCCAAGTCTAGTTGTGGGTGGAGAAATCCGCAGTGACATTTTGATATTTGGGGGGGAAAAAGGTATTATTTCCCTCCTTCTTTTCTTCTCTTTTTATCTCTTAGTAAAGAGTGGACTCGGGTACTTGGGAGGGGCGTGTCTGTAGTCACAGCGGAAGCCCGAGCACCAGGGAAACCACAAGCCCCATCCCGATGCGTGTTTGGTAGGACAAAGTAGGGACAGGTCGGCAGATTACAGGCCGGGTGATGCAGTGAGATGGCAAGGGGGTGATGGAAAGGGGTGAATACAAAAGGGGAATCAACGGCAGCAAAAAGACGAAAACCAGGTATGGAGTGGCAAGGAGCATAGCCGAGCCCATGAGGAGGAGGGACGGGAGGGGCAGCATGGAGGAGAGTGCTATACGTATCAAAGCAGGTTGACAGCTGCCACTAACAGCTTCGGAAAGGCTACTCGTTGTCCTCTTGGGTTAACCGGTGTCAGTCTAGTCGATCTTGGTCTCCGCTGATACTCGGGCAGCATGGTATGTCTCGCTTCCAGACTTGCCATCAAGAGACTGGAGATAGACGGGGTGATCCTTGCCGGGAGGTGGTGTGTACTATGTAGACAGTGAGCACCGTGCCGAAAGTGCTCTTGACCATACAAGACTAGGTTCACGGCCGGGTGTAGAAGACGTCGAGGTGGTCCGATTCACCAAGTCGAACGGCGGATGGATCGTGGCTTGTCCGAACCCTCCATAGGCAAGGTTATCAGAAGCAGTTGGCGCAAAGCGGGCCAGTCTGTCAGTCAGTCGGCCGGAGTCGATATTGCTGGGCTGGCCGGGGAACCCATGCTATAGCCGTGGATTGATAATTGGCCCACGGCGGTGTGTAGTGCCTCTGCACATCGCATCGCATCGCATCGCGCTCGTTCTCGGTAGCTCGGGGAAAAAGGCAAAGGATTTTTTCTGTTTGGTCCATGATGATGCGTGTCGTCAGGCAGAGGTGCGTCAAATCGGGCTACCTTTTTTTTTTTCTGCCACCACCTTTTCGGTGCGGCAAGTTGATGTGTTGTCAACTCAAATCTGCAACCCCAAACGATTGATCAAATTAATTCAAGGAGGAAGGCATGCCCCACGCCCTGTTTATTCTGCCGTAATCACACTTTACCCCTTGCGGTAATTTCTGAGTGCCCCTCTTATGGCGGGCGATTCTCCCATTGGTCCGTTATTGACCCGAGTAACCCATTCCGGAAAGTTCGGCTTTTCATTGGCCACTGTTGATCAATCCAGCTTAGCCACCAGCACGCCCTGATCCGTCGTTTCCAGAATATGCATCCTTCTTTTGATCAAAGTTGAGACCTAAAACCCTCCAAACCTACCCGACCCGACCCAGGAGCCCGTCCAGGCGATAGGTCATGAGCCAGACATGCGTCCTTTTACCACAAAAAATGCGTGTGCGGGACGAGAATCTACCGTGGAATTCGACATGGCTGAGACAATACTTCTGGCTGTCGAGCCCTACTTGATGAGGCGAACACGGGAAGAGGTGTTCAGCCATTCGCAGCACTTTACAGTCCTTTGCACCACCATTGCAATGTCAGCAAAGCAGCTTGTCAAAGAATAACCTCTGAGGTCTGCGGATACAGACGCAAAGACTGTGTGCAGTTGCTAATTTCGGCGTCCTGTCGTCTTTACCTATCTACACCGGACCAGCAGCAAATCGGACCAAACGAGCCATCAAGCAACGAACAGAAGCAACGCAAGAACCCTACACCCCGGGGCATTGGCTGCCTCCCGTCTCAACGTCCCAACGCTATGGCCTGGGAGCCAATGACTTCGACATGGTTTTGCGTCGGGATGTCCATCGTACAGGAGGCTGCCTATGTCACAACGGCCAAAACAGAACAAAAAGACTTCTGACGTCTTCTCCACCCTTTTATTTTCTCTTTGGGGCGTGAGCGTCCTACGGGTCCCTCCCTTAGCATACATACTCCCTGCGTCACACCGAGCTGGGTGACAAAAGTCTGGTCCAGCCAACGGGACGTGAAACTGGATTTGCCAAGCAGCGAGAAATGCCAATGAGGCTCACGGCGGTCCTTCCCTCCTCCGTCTTCTAATCGAGTGGAGAAGATTTAATCATCCAAAGGAGGCAACCAACCGCCATGCGCAAGAGAGCCTTGGGGGGATATCGAGCAACTCCAGGGTGTTTCGATTGATGTAGTTTGTTTTGTACGCAGGTTTGCTTACCTGCATACCTATCTTAGACTGTGCGCCGGAAGAGACTGGCAAGTTGCTCCGGAGCTTACGAGTTACAAGTCTGCCCACCTGCCGACCGTACCCAATCCCACGGCGCAAGTGCGTCACTGATATCATATCCGCAGGTACCTCCTTTTTGTCTTATTTTTTCTTTGAGCGGGCGGGCGAGGGGTCCAATAAGGTACATCCCACTGTTCAATACCGCATGTAAAATGATTCTCATCAGTGAGAGCTGCAGGGAACATACGTACATACGTACCTTTCCCCCTTTTTTCCGTTTTATCATCCCTGGAACAAAGGGAAACGTTGAAGAAGGGGCTCGTACCCATGCCAAGAGTACCCGGGAAATTGGTGTGGTGTTTGAAGAGCGAGGCAGATAGTTGCTGCATGCACCCCTCAGTACTGGGTATTGTACTGCCTGCTCATGTATGAATATCACAAGATGGCGGGAAGCCATCTTTGACGCCATCAGCATCCACACTTGCCAGAGCGATTTGGAGGAAGGAGGAAGCAATATTTCCCCGGTATGAACATCAGTCCCCTCGTATATATTTCTCGTTTTGCATAGAGACATGCAAGTGCTGCGTGCAGCTTTTCTGCGGTGGGATCAGGTAGCTAGCGTCCACAAGGTGCAGCCAGCATTTAGATGCCCAACATGGGGGGGCCATGCTTATAATCCTGCATATTAGTGATGGTCGGGCTGCTGACGGTCTGCATACGCCATTTCTTTTGGGGGTGACAAAGTACGCAAAGGTATTAGATTGTACCTAGGTAGGCAGGGACTTGAAAGGATCCATCGGCTCATGCATACTGCCAATAAATCGAAAGAGGCCTCTTTTCGGATATCATTCTGTTGGCAAAGCGATTTGAAGGGAAGGGAGGCCTCTTCTATCCTCTTTGCCCACTTCAATCTGACCGAAAGGCCAGAGTCATAGGATGCTTACGACTCTGTCCCTTCCCGAGAAAGTGTGGATAAAGGATAAACAGAAGCGTTGAAAAGAGAGAGAGAAAAGAAACCTCAATCCACCGCGTGTTTCAGCATACCCTTCGAAATGAAAAAAAACCTGTGCTGCGCGCTGCCGTCGGGACACCGGTGCATGTTTTCGCAACACAAGGTTGCCCGCCTTTGACTGTGCCGGCCAGTGACTCGCTTTCCTCCTCGTCGTGAGACAACAAAACAACGCCCATATGGCATCGCATTGCCTTGCCTCATGTTACCTCGCCGTCCGCGTGGGAAAAAAAAAGGTGGGAAAAGGGATATCTGTGTTACCGGGGGTGTTTACTGCTGTTTTGATTATGGGAGGGCGAGCGGTCGAGCGAGAAAAAAATAGGTCCATATGAAACCGTGGGACGGGGACAAATCGGCGGACATGTGGGAGATTACGACTTGGTTCTTTGATGGAAAGTCCCTGACGAACGGGGTGTACAATCCGGAGGGTTGCTCGTAAAGGATTCGAGATCGGCTCCGAACGAAAGCAGGTGTGAAGATGTGCAATTACGTCTGCATGCAAGAATGCCGTGTGCAGTTGGCGTGCAGTTGGCACGACATCCAGGCAGACTCCTTTCAATAGATTGCGTGACAGTCCACGACCCCCCGTATATGCTCGATGCATGTCAGTCGACATGACGAGTATCAGTGTTTGTTGCTATATCGACAAAACCGAAACTCCATTTGTTGCGTACGAACAGCACAAGCCAAAATACCAGTCAGTCAGTACCCAGTTGCCCCTTGGCCAAATCCCAACCCGCTGTATCCTACATGTAATAACGAATTTCTTTCCATCTATACTTGTACAAGGGTCCGGCAGTCTTGAAAGCATCATCATATCCCAAAGTCCAAAGCAAATGAAAGAGGAAACCCGTAATTTTCTCATAGTGTCGGCAGCTTTCGTAGCGATGGTGGAAAAGCTCGTCATGTCGCGTATGGCTCGCTGTCCAGCTGATTCGCTTGTGTGATCGGGTATGAAAACCACGCGGTTTTACTAATAATCCACCAAGACTCGAGAGCCTGGGTCAAAGGGGCCGAGTTCTTTCGGCTGTCCTGGACGCCTACCTAGGAGTGTGCCCTTGTGCATCCTTGTATCCTAGGGTTGGTTGGCTGGAGGTGTTTTGATGGGGGTTGGAGACGAGCCAGACCCTTCAGCTTAAACCACTTAGCCAAAGACCTTCAAAAAGCCCCACATGAAAATGCCGGAAAGGACGGGGATGGTGAGGTTGTCGTCCAATCCAAACACATCTACAACCTCGCTGGCAGATGCCACGAACCCAGACCACAGGCTCATGACGCCGAGCGCCAGTGGCCCAGAGATGGTAGCAGCCTCACGGGTGATACCGACAGCATCGCACACCGCACGTGGCAGCGCCAGAGTCCCCGTGAACATGAACGCTCCGTCGCCTGGCAGAGGGCCGTACGTGGGCCTCAGCCAGCCCCAAAACGCACCGGCGGTGGCTACGCCGACGATGAAGGCAGCAGTGGAGCCGGCGAGAGACTTTCCGCGGCGTATGCGGGGAGTGTATGCACCGTAGAGTCGACCAAAGGTTGACGCTGCCGTATCGCACCAGCTGAGTAACAAAGTGGCCACCGTAGCGACGTCTTTGGGGAAGAAGTGAAGCACGGTCCAGGCGCCCAGGAGGTAGAATATTACGCCGTTGTATCCCGCGTACTCGGACTCACGCATCAAGGCGCCGAGAACCTTGACGTAGAACCTGTTGAAGCCGGCATGGTGGTGACGGAGCAGGTCAACGCCGGCGATGGGCACCAGGAGGGCCATCAACCATGGCGTGACCGAAGCCGTTTGTGTGCCAGAGAGGTACAGCCAGACTACCAAAAACCCGATGGACACGTGCAGGAGCTTCCGGGGTACCTCGTGCTTGTGGACAAACGTGCGCCAGTGTCTGTGGATGGGAATCAAGCCCAGCGGGCTGGGACTACGGCTCCAGGTGTCGCGCCAAGTCTCCCATGCTGATGCGGCAGCCGCCGCAGGCGTGAGATGGCCATTAGCGTCGGCAGTTTTGCCGTTACCATTGCTCTGCCCGTTCGTTGTTTGTGGCTCTTCTGTGCCGCTGCTGCCGGCCTTGGATTTGGAGTTGGAGGCCTTGCCCAAGCTCAGAGGCTTGATGCGCTGCGGGTCCATCGGGCTGCGACTCCGTGTCCGAGCCCGGCGGGCATCTGGGTTCGTTTCTACTCCATCCTCGTCGATGTGCTCATCTACGGGCTGCGGTGTAGCCAGTCGCTTGCGAGCGGCCGATCTCGTGACGGGTGCGAAATATGACGTGTCTTGCGACTGGGCATCCCTGTCTGAAGGCGTAGGGCTCGGGGAGATGACGCGCGTGGTCGGTAATCTACGCGTCGATGGCATGGTAGCGGCGTGTTCGGGGTCGATGGAAAAGGGTGGTAGCGGGGATAGGGCGATGAGACCCGCCAAAGCACGGGCTCGTTGATGGTAGGGAAGCGGCCAGGTGGGTGAGAAGGACTCGGCGAGATGTCTGTCTCTTCGGGAGGCGCGAGGGGTGGTGGGCGCGTCAAAGACGGGTTGCTGGTGGCAGAGGATGGCTTGAGCGTAGGCGACGAGATGATGGAGCATGAAAGTCGTCGAGGGTCTTGCGGGAGGCGGTGGACCTCCGCAGCATCGTTTTATCGAAGTCGAGGGCAGAGGGAGGGATGGGATGGAGGTGAGCTTGGGTAAGGTAGCATAGAAGACAAGACAAGACAAGACAAGGCTAGCGCTGTTGCAGATGGTCGAGAGTCAAGACCAAGAGCTGCGTGTTGTTGCTGCACTAGTCTAGCAACTGCAGGCAAGGTAATGATGGGAGGCAAGGAACTGGATCACCGGTCGTGTCGCGTGCCAGCCTTTAGTTCTCCAGTCGCTTGCGTGAAGAAACAGCACGTCTCACCAGGTCAAGGGTGGAAAAACGGATGCTCAGTGACTACTTAACTACTGTACCTAGGTAGGTAGATAGACAGTCATTACATAGTAGCAATTTCATGTCCATCGTCGAGGCTCAGGGTCCCGGGGCCGGGATAGGTAAGCAAGCGGGGTGGACGTGCACTGCACTACAACCAGCACACTGAGCACAGGCTACAGCGCACCTGAAGGACATGTGACGCCCCCGGCCGGGGTTCTACAGGGTCACGCACGCATTGCGCATGGCCAAAAGTCGTCGATGTTTTCATTACCACCAAGTAATGGAACAACAGCGCTGTACATTGTATGCAAGATGCCACGAGATCTTGGTTTTTTTAGCAACTTGATCGGCGATATGACGGGACAGCATCCTATGCCATTTCTTCTGTTGCTTCCGAAAAATGGCGGCCATGAAAAAGCTGACATCATCGTCGCCATACAGCAATGCGCCGCGAGCCGATAATTAACAGCCCCGGCTTCCATGCACATAGCAATAACGAATGCGGGGCATTCTACTCGGCAGGCGGCGGAGTTGCCTTTTGAAAGGAGAAATGGGGGTTATCGATAAGGAAAATTCGTGGGTTTTTTGCCCTTCTCTCTCCCATAATTACTACAAACAATCGTTATTGAAGTCTGTCTATCGCGCGCGTGCTTGGAAAACGGAAAACAGTAGAAAGTGGGATGCTATTTGTCGCATCCTGCAAGTGAGTACATATCAGTTTCTTCTTGGCATCTAGCTACAATGGCGCCGGAAAAATCTCAGAAATTCTCTCGGTCATGGAGTGCGCTCACGCCGCCTCTTGCCGACTTCATCCTCGAGGCTGTAGCTTCGATGGGATTCAACGAACTCACACCTGTACAAGCCGCCACACTACCACTATTTCGAGGTAACAAGGACGTAGTGGTAGAGGTTAGTTTGGCACTCGCATGAACCATAGCGGGAAAACCCCTATATACTTAGGTATGCGGGTTTGGTTACTGACACCATCTACTTTACCAACCAGGCTGTAACTGGCAGTGGCAAGACCCTAGCATACCTTAGTAAGTCGCTCTCCATCTACCTCCTGACAAATCGTGGCGGACCTGTGCAGCAACTTACGATTTGCTCAGTCCCTGTCATCGACAAAATCCTCCGCCGCGACGATGTTCTCAAACGACATCACGTCGGCGCCATCATCGTCTCGCCTACTCGGGAGCTGGCGACCCAAATCCACAGCGTTCTGTCGTCACTGTTGTCCTTCCACGCGCCGTCAGCTGAGCTCTCATCCTTTCTCAAGGGCGACGAAAAGCGGCCAGACTCGGCAGTGCCCGTACTTATCCCACAGCTGCTCGTCGGTGGTACTGTCAAAGTCGCACAGGATCTGTCAACCTTCCTCCGCTTGAGCCCAAACATCCTCATTGGCACTCCCGGGAGACTGGCAGAGCTTCTGTCGTCCCCATACGTGCACACACCTCAGTCATCCTTCGAGGTCCTGGTTCTTGACGAAGCCGACCGTCTTCTCGACCAAGGGTTTCAGCAAGAGCTGCAACGTATCCTAGGTTACCTGCCCAAGCAAAGGAGAACCGGACTGTTTAGTGCGAGCGTTTCGGACGCCGTCGGCGAGCTGGTACGTGCCGGCTTGCGAAACCCGCAACGTATCGCCGTGACGGTTAAACGGCTCACGGACGGTGGTGTGATCGAAGACAGAAAGACACCAGCGAGCTTGCAGATGTCGTACCTGACATGTCCTGCCAGTCAAAAATGGCCGACGTTGATTCAGTTCCTAAGAAAGGTGGAGCCGACGCCGCTGAGGACGATAATATTTGTGTCTTCATGTTTTGCAGTAAAGTAAGGCCCCCTACCCATTAGAAGGTGCTTGAAATGACTTGCTGACTGAATCCCTTCAGATATTTCCACGCCGTGATCGCATCGCTTCTTCCCAAGGGCGTCGCACTGATCCCGCTACATGGGAAGCAAGAGCCTCAAGTAAGAGAAAAGTGTTTCGAACGATTCATAGGATCGTCCAGTCCGGCGGTTCTACTGACGACAGGTACGTTTTCAGATTTGCACTAGACACAAGGCGTATTTCTAACAGCCCATCAGATGTCGCCGCACGTGGACTTGATATCCCACAAGTCGATGTCGTCTTCCAATTCGACCCTCCGTCCGACCCCAAGACCTTTGTACACAGGGCTGGACGAGCGGGCCGAGCAGGTCGCAGGGGTCTAGCTGTGGCCCTGCTCCTCCCTGGTCGCGAGCAGGACTACATCGGATTTTTAGAGGTTCGCAAGACACCCATTACGCCCCTTGCCTACCCCGAGATCAATGTGTCGGAAGATGAGGCTGCAACATTCGCATCAAAGGTGCGGAAACAAGCGGTTGCGGATAGAGAGGTATTTCAACTAGCCCAGCGCGCATTCGTGTCATGGGCAAGGAGCTACATCGAGCACAAAGCCACGAGCATATTCAGAATCAAGGACATTGACTGGGTGGATACCGCCCATGGATGGGGACTGGTGACTTTACCCAAAATGCCGGAGCTCAAGGACAGCGGAATCGACCGAAGCCTGGGCCTAGGGGTTGATGTCAACACGATACCATTCAAAGACAAGGTCAAGGAGAAAAAGCGGCAGGAGGAGCTGGCCCAGGCAGAGGAGGATAGGAAGAACGGCGTCCTTAGCGCCAAGGCTGCTGCAGTCGCAGCCAAGAGGAAAAAGAACGAGGCCTGGAGTGGAAGGCAAGGACAGGAGGAAACGAGGACGGATCGGAGAGAAAGAAAGCAACGCAAAAGAGAGGCGGTGAAGGTATCGCAGATGACGGATGAACAAAAGGCGGAACAGAAGCGACTCGAGGCTATGATTGCCGAAGTGAGGAAACGAAATCAAGAGGCGGCGGCGGCGGCGGCGGCGAACAAAACAGGGAACGAAGATGACGGGTTTGAGGGATTCGATTAGACTGCCCAAGGTAACCCTATAGAACGGGTAAAGGCCTCTCAAATCATATCATTTGCCTTGTCGACAGCGGGGTTCTTCCGTCCAAGGCACTTTCTAGATGACCATGGCGATTATCTGGCGAAAAATACCTATTCCACTAATCAGTAAGTCGGGCAGATACGATACCGACCCTCGGCCCCCGAGCCCCCGTACAATTGGAAGCCGATGACGCCGGACTGCCCGATACGGGTTAGGGTCCCGCTCGCGGTTTAAGGCCACGCAGTGAGCTAAGGTGGGGCACTCGCCGCTCAACTCCAGACAGTTCCGATGATTGTCTCAAACATACACTCTTAGAAGTCCAACATAACGGGAAAGAATTGCATCTGTTACTGTCTTTCATTAGTTTGCGTACGTGCTCTTCAAACTGTTTTGAATTCGATCTATTCGACCATAGAAACATTTTAGATCATCCGCTTCGTTCGCCGAGTCAAGCTGCCATCGCCGAGGCGTCTGTTTCAAGCCCGCACATCGATCCCTCAACGGTCGCGCAAAGAAGCAACACATCACGATGGATCAGCGAAACAATCTATTTGGGCAGGGCCCGCGGGGTGGTAGCGGCCTCCCCGGCCGGCAGGTACAACGGCCACCCGGTCCCCCAGGCGGCGGCGCACCCCCGCCGAGTCGCTACGACAACCCGCAAGGCGGTGGCTCCCAGGGGTACGGACAGCAGAACTACGGAGCCCCGGTACCACAACAACCGAGGCAGCCTTCCAGCTATGGTGGCCAGCCCCCGGCCGAGAGCTACGGTGCGCCGTCCGGACGCAAGGTGCGTCTGCGGCTTGCCAAGGTGGAGGACAAGACGCTGCAGATGAACTACATCTTCACAAACATGTATGGAACCCCAGGAGAAGCCACCTCGTCACCTGTCCTGGCAGGTATGCATGCTTCTGGAAACTGATGTCCCTCGTCTCTTGCGATCACCAGCTGCGCCATTTCTCCCGACGACTTCCCGGCATCCCGCGACGGCGACCACTACATCCGCATCACGGGCCCACAACTCCGCGGCAGCTACGTCGTCATGGGACGCCCGACGCCCGGTTTCCCGCGCGGTTGCATCAGCCTCTCGGATCCGCAACGCACATGGCTGCAGGTCGGCCTGATGGACGAACTCGAGGGCGAGCTCTACGACCCGCTCAGCGGCGGCACCCCCTACCTGGGCGCCATCGACGTCGAGGTCGGCTTCGCGTCAAAGGCAAAGTTCTCGGAGGAGGCCTACGACCAGGACGAGCTGCAGCGCATGATGTTGTCGACCTTTGCCAACCAGATGCTCGCCCCGGGCCAGCGGGTCCTGATGGACGTCAGGAGCATACCGCTGGCGATCCAGATCAAGACTGTGACGCTCGTGGATCTGAGCATGTCGGAGAAGCCGGCGGGCGAGGGCGCCATGACGAGATCGGACCCGAACGCGAGGGGTGTGCTAACGAACCAGACGGGCGTGACCTTCTTCAAGGACCCCAAGACGAGCATCAAGCTCAAGGCGTCGAGTCGCAAGGCCGCCTCCAACGCCATCATCTCGCCCGACTTCAAGTTCGAGGACATGGGCATCGGCGGTCTCGACAACGAGTTTGCAACCATCTTCCGTCGCGCCTTTGCCTCGCGCATCTTCCCGCCCGAGCTCATTGAGAAGCTCGGAATCCAGCACGTCAAGGGTATACTGTTGTTCGGTCCTCCCGGCACTGGAAAGACGTTGATTGCGAGGCAGATCGGAAAGATGCTCAACGCCAGGGAGCCCAAGATCATCAACGGACCCGAGGTGCTGAACAAGTACGTCGGTCAGTCGGAGGAGAACATCCGCAAGTTGTTTGCGGATGCAGAAAAGGAGTACCAGGAGAAGGGAGACGAGAGCGGGCTCCACATCATCATTTTTGATGAGCTGGATGCCGTCTGCAAGCAGCGTGGATCTGGGGCCGGAGGCGGCACGGGAGTGGGCGACAGCGTTGTCAACCAGCTGCTCTCCAAGCTGGACGGTGTCAACCAGCTCAACAACATCCTCCTCATCGGCATGACCAACCGAAAGGACATGATTGATGATGCCCTGCTGCGCCCTGGCCGTTTGGAGGTGCAGGTCGAGATTAGTCTGCCGGACGAGCCCGGTCGCGAGAAGATTCTGCAGATCCACACGACCAAGATGGTGCAGAACAACGTCATTGAGTCGGATGTCAACCTGAAGGAGCTGGCGGCCATGACCAAGAACTTCTCTGGCGCCGAGATCAGCGGTCTGGTCAAGGCGGCGACGTCGTTTGCCTTCAACCGGCACACCAAGGTCGGGACGATGGCGGGGGTGTCGGACAACGTGGCCGAGATGAAGGTCAACCGCGACGACTTTTTGTACGCGCTGGGAGAGGTCAAGCCGGCCTTTGGCATGGACGAGGACAAGCTCGGGGCCGTGATCCGGCACGGCATCATCCACTACTCTCCCACCATCGACAGCATCCTGCGCGACGGCATGATCAATGTCGACGCCGTGCGCGACCTCGAGCAGCTGAACCTGCTGTCGGTGCTTCTGCACGGGCCCGAGGGCAGCGGCAAGACGGCCATGGCGGCGCACATCGCCATCCAGTCCGGGTTCCCCTTTGTCAAGACCATCACGGCCGAGATGCTGGTGTCATGCCGGGACGAGGTTGGCAAGAAGGACATGGTGCACAAGGTCTTTACGGACGCGTACAAGTCGCCGCTGAGCATGCTCATCCTGGACGACATTGAGGAGATGATTGAGTGGAACCCGATCGGGCCGAGGATGAGCAATATGATGGTTCAGGTGTTGAGGACGTTGATGAAGGCGCTGCCTCCAAAGGTATGGGCTTCTTCTTTTTTTTTTCGTTCTTTCGTTCTTTATACCAAGAATCTAAATCTGCCCCTCCTTCTTGTTTCCTACCTGCGCTAACATTACCATCACCCCACACCGCAGGGCCACCGCCTCCTCATCATAGCGACTACGTGCGTCCGCTCGGTGCTGCAGCAGCTCGACATGATGAAGGCCTTCAACGCCGAGATCGCGATACCGGCGATCCAGAACCTGCAGGAGCTGGGCCGGGTGCTGGCGGAGTCGGGCATGTTCGAGTCGCAGGACCTCAACAGCATCGTCAACTCGGTCGGCGGCATCACGGGGACGGACAAGGTCAACGTCGGGGTCAAGACGGTGCTGACGCTGGCGTCGACGGCGCGCAAGGCGCCCGACCCGGTCGACTGGTTCTCGGAGGAGCTGGCCAAGGCCATCAACAACAACACGCCGCAGTACTGAGCACTTTGTGGTTTGTCATTTCTAGAACTAGACTAGTGTATTGCTACTTTTTGGCTAACTGAAAATTACGGAAGGACTGTATAAAGTAACGGCGGGGCTAGCCATTTTATTTTCGTATGACTGTGATCAGATAGATGGTGGAATCTGGGTGTCCTTGATAACGGAATATAGGTCAGGTTTGTCATCGAAAAAAGAGTTCCACACATATCGCCGATATGGTGCAGTTGCACAATGGCGAAATTCCTCGCCCGGACCCCGTTTTGGCGTCTTTTTGCTAACACAAGAGGCTTGCCACCCACAGTCAGATGGATGATGTTTGCAAAGGGCTAATAAGTGTAGGTAATACTCGTTCATATCATGGCGGGGGCATGGGGGGTTTGGTTTGGTTTGGTCGAGTGCTCGGGTTCTGCTGACATGTACTGTTGATGGCAAAGGTCCGGGAGGACCTTGTGGAGAAACGAGCAGGGACGCCACGCCGTCGGCTTTTTTTTTCTTGTTTCCTACGTTTGGCTTTGCATTTGCATTTGGCTTGGGATCAGTTCTTAAGTTTTGTATTCTGGAGGATGTTTTGGCCCAAGAACCAGGCATATGATGAAGATGGGTTTTTTTTTCTTTTTTGGGTTTTTTTTTTGGTTTTTTTTGCTCCTTGGAACGGGTTACTCTTCACTTGTCTGCCAGGCCTGGTGAGCAATAATCATAATTGTGGTATAAAAGCGATGACTATCTAGAGTCTAAGAATGCAAGGCAAGGAAGACAAGAAGGTTTTAATATTGCGGCGCCACTACAA
>JASAOQ010000592.1:0-14582 GCA_031306065.1 Pseudopyricularia cyperi | reverse complement strand
TTTCTGGAGTTTGGGATTTGATCTGCAGTGTTTGTTATATAACACCATGTTTTTGGCAACTCGTGTCGGCTATAATGATACCATGAAACTTACTACTTGTTCTCAGTGCGGCGTGTAGATCTCTAAAAGCGAATCTATGTGCAAACAAATTATTGCCGCAACGCATCAACGGCAGTCTTTTGAAGAAATGAACTATCAAGTAAAAATAGGTACTGTGGCATGCAAATTCAGTGCTGTTGGCCCTGGTTAAGTGCCACTCCTTGCAGAACCATTCATTGGCAAAAAGCTAGCAGAGACATAAACACTGCATCACTTGTCTGTTTTACAGTTCCTCCGTTGTTTCTCACGCGTAACCCTCAATCTGCATGCCAGCAGCAGTTGGCATCCCAATGAGCGTCCGACCACGCGGGACAAGAACGTCCTTGACCCTCATGCAGCCAAAGATCTTCAACCATTTCAGCGCAGGGCAGCTCCGGAAGATGCTACCGACGATGAAGTCGGTCACGTTCTCGCAGAAGCTGATCTCGACAGTCTCAAGATCCGTGTACACCTTGTCCTGGTCAAAAGCAGCCATGAAGGCTGCTGCCGAGATGTGGCGGCACCCGGACATGTTGATGTGTTGCAACTTGCGGCCCGAATGGACCATCAAAGCTAGGAAGCCCTTGTCGCAAAGGCCAACTTCCTCGTCATTGTCCTCCGTTTGTTGATTGCTCCGGCAGTTCTCGAACGAGACGAAGCGCAGAGGCTGGTTTTGCCAGGCTGTAAACAGCCTCACGAAAGCATCATCAGTCATGACCTCCGATCCGACTATGCGCAGCTTAGACAGGCTTCTGCAATTGCGGTGGATCGCCTGCAGAACCGAGTCGTTGGCGCCTGGAACCATCTTCAGCGACAGTGTCTGCAGCTTTGGACCGAGCGCGTCGACTAGCGAGACCAGAGTGGGGTTGGGCAACTCCTGCTTCCAAAGCTTCAGGCTCAGGTGTTCAAGTTGGCTAAGCGCATGCAGCGACTCCAGGCATTTGTGGCTGATATTTAGGTTTTCCTGAAGCTTGAGCCGCCTGAGGTTGGGGCAACGCTGAACGGCATTCTCAAGAACTGCGTCGGTGAAATAATCACCGCATCGGTAGATTTGGAGAGTGTGAAGATACTGGCCTTTCTCGTCGAAAAACCTGTTCCACAGTTCCGTCGAGATGAGATTGCAACCGTGCAGAGACAGGGCCTCGAGCTTCGTGGGCCGATCCAGGAGATAGTCCATGACCTTGTCCTTGAACTGGATCGCGTTCCGTAGCTGGAGCACCCGAAGATCAGGGATGAACTGGAATATGCTGATCATGTCTTGGTGGTTCAGGTTTGCGCAATCGTATATCCTTAGGATCCGAGTCCCTGGTTGAAGAAAAAGGGGGAGAACCTGCGAGCTCAATTTGCGTCGCTTGGCCAAAATGCGAGAGATTCGGTCGACCACGTGTTCGGGAAGAACACCAAGGTCGTCTGCGAGTTCGATGTTTTTGGAAAGATGTTGGATGCAGATTTCCACCAAGCTCTTTACGCCGATGGGTGCGTTACCGTCAAGAACACGGCTTTGAACAGCTCTTCGCTTGCCCACCGGCCCACCCGTCACTTGTTTTCTCTTCTTGGGCGCATCCTTGGCCAACTCCTTGCCACACGCAGTGCAGAGAAGACCACCGTCAGGATCCGCGGACGAGTAGGCAGTCACGGTGAAACGCTTGCCACAGTGGGCGCAGTTTTCAAACTGGCCCACGGCCTTCTTGGCCGTGAAGTAGAACATGCGCGCAAGCTGGTCCTCGTCCTCGACATTGCCCTGATAATAATTCTTGGCTTGGGCAAAATCATCGGTCGTTTTGTAGTGCTCGATGGCCTTGGCCTCTGCCTTGGTCAGTTTTTTCTTATAGATGGTAGGGTTGACGCCATCAGCAAGTGCTGCGACGGACGAGGCATTCGTCAAGGCACCCGGGAGGCTGCCCGACTGGTTTGATGGACCAGATGGGGACTGAACGGACGTCCCATTGCGGTTGTTGGACCGAGGTGTGGTACTAGTCGAGGCAGAGGCTGCCTCTGCAGCTACAGCTGCGGTGAGCGCGGCCTGCTGGCGGCGACTATGGTTGCGGGCAATTTCTGCAGCAGAGATATTGTGTGCCTGCCATGTCGTCAGGAGGAGGCCATATAATCACGATGTTGAAAGGTGGAAATACTTACAGCCAGATAATGGGTCAAAGCAGAAGTTCTGTTGTTTTACGATTAACATGGGCTTGCGACTAGAAAGAGTTTGCGGATAAAGACACTTACGGGCCTGCGATCCTCTGATTCCGAGGAGTCCCATTCTCGCCATTCTGGCCGTGTTGTCTTGTAGACCGACTCCTAGGACATGAGCAGCTTATGATCAGCACACTGTATGCAACAGCTGATGATTTCAGAGACCTACATTTTTCTTCCTCAAGATCTTAGTGACTATCTCGAGAAACCAAGAACAGGGTTGGTGGGTGCGCCGGTCAATGCGAGCGCGAGGTGAGATGATTGAGAAAAAAAAAAAAAAAGAGTTGCGCAAGCTTGATGATAGAAAAGTGAGTCCTAGTGGCGGACTGAGACTTGACTTGACTTCACAGGAGGGTTGGTGGACCGGCAAGGCTCTGACCAACCTAACACAAACAGCGAACAAGTCAAGGCAGGCACTTCCGGCAGATGGTGGCGGGCGACGCGGGGAGCTCGATTGCGGTTTGCCCCAATCAACACGTAGATCGCACGTCGACACGTGATGGGCTGGATGGGTCAACGATCGCCACTCGCCACAAAACAAAAAGCCGCCTTGAAAGGTAATTAATCAAGGGATGACGGCCACCCTTTGGGAGAAGTTGTTTTGCTGATTGATCCCTGGAGCGATATTGGGTACCTACCTTAGGTACGCATGTACAAGTACGGTTGCAGTCCGCACTTGCCTCCTGCGCCTGCTCTATCCGCCTGTACTACTTGTATAGTGGTAATTAGTAAGGCGAGTAAGGTACTTCGGTGAATATATAGCAATCCCCACTTTAAAGTGTTTTCCTATCGCCAAAATCTCTCACTAGACTAGGTACGTACCTGTCTGGGTCTAGACACGCCCCCGCATCGCGTTCCTGCCTGCCTGCTCCTGCAAGGGGCTGTCGCATCGATCAATTAAGTTACAAGCCCAGACTGATTCGCCACTCACTGCCCGCCACTCTCACATCTCCAACAACATCTCATCAAGGACTGATCTCCGAGTGGGAGCTCCGATGTCCGAGCCAGCAACTTGACCAATCCCTGTGTTTGTTTAGCTTCTTTACTTTTTCACTCCTCATCGGCCCAGGCCTTCAGAGCAGTGAGGCTGGAATGGGAAGCCGAATCTAGGTGGCTTCCATTTTCTTTCTCTTTCCCCTTCTGTTGCCACCTCGTGGGATGATGCTGCTACTTTAGGTACATTTCTTCGTCTCAATTCCGCACTCATCCACTCATGCGCTACCCCCCTGTTCGCAGTCGTCCCAACCCAAAAAACTTATAACAACACTCTATAACCAAACGCTCACCTTTCGTCTGCCAAATCTCAAGGTCGCAGGCTTCCCTGCCAATTCTATCCGACCTGTGACGCTTGAGCCTCTGAGGCGCTTCCAAGCTTTAAGGAAGCACTTGGTAGTCGTGCGTTGATCTACCTGCAGACAGAAACGACATAACTGAACCACGCCATTCGGCATCGCCATCATGGTCACGCAGACGCGCAGGTCTTCTGCTCGGATCAGACACTCTCTGCCCGTGGACTTGAATGAGCCCAGCCATGGAGCAGACACATCGCCTGGTGAGGCCCTTCAAGCAACCGCCAATTAAACCAGTCCCTCTCGAGCGGCCGTTAACACAGCTGCCCACCTTTACAACATAGTGACTCCAGCGTTGTCATCAGTGAAGCCCAAACGCGGCCGACCCTCCACGGCCAGCAGCAAGACGTCGTCTCGGGACTCGGTCGTATCTGCGGTCACAGGCAGCAGCGTCTCCGTTTCTGCCAGCGGCTACTCGACACCCATGACCAGCGCTGTTGCTACCCCGCCTCCGACTACCGCTATCACTCAAAACCGCGGCTCCAAGATCGAGATTAGTATTTCTCTACAGGCCCCGGTCCCGGTCTGCAGCAAGAAGGCGCTCAGCAAAAGCATATACAGCTTGAATGGAGCCTCGAAGCGGAAGCGGGATGAGGTGGATGACATTGACGAAGAATTGTCCGACGCATCGCCGGATGCGGTTGTGGCCAGGCGCCTACAAAAGGCCGAAGACAGCAAGTTCGCTACCAGCGGTATCGCCAAAAAGGCAGTGCCTTCAAGAGCCTTGTCAGCTAGGCGGTCGACTAGGAATCTGAAGCGGAAGCCGGCTCCCGTGGATCTCAACACGGAAGACGATGCGGTTATAGCCCCCATGAAAGCAAGAGCCAAGGTGAAAAAGGAGGCAACTCCAGATGACCTTGTTGCAGACACGGAAGGCGAATCGGAAGTTGCTTGGACCACGGGTGCTAGTGACTCCGAGGCTCAAGGTCTCGAGTCTGATTTCGTCGACGACGATGTGCCAATCGCAAAGTTTCGCAAGCAGCAGCGCAAAGCCCCAAAAGCCACCACAAAACGGCGCAAGCTTACGAACTCTCAGCATGTCCATGCGAGCCTCGATTCGGATTCTGAGGATTCCGACTTGTCAACGCCTTCTTCCTCAGAATCGGAAACGGAGAATCTGATCCCCGATACTGCACCAAGGTCAGTTGCCAGAAATTCCCGTGGAGGACGTTCCAGGACGGGGAGACGTAGCGGATATCGTGGCATGACACGCGAGGAGAGAGAGCGGGCAAAGTTGGAAAAGAACCACCCCTACCTCAAGACCCTCTGGGCGGACTTTGAAGCCAGAGCGAATGTGGACCCTCCTCCGGAAAGCCAACCGACCAACATCTCGCGAAACCTCAAGCCATTCCAGCTCCAGGGCTTGGCCTGGATGAGGGCCATGGAGAAGACCGAGTGGAAAGGCGGACTGCTCGGTGATGAGATGGGCCTCGGCAAAACCATTCAGGCCGTGTCACTGGTCATGTCTGACTGGCCGGCTAAGCAGCCCTCGCTCGTCCTTGCACCGCCTGTTGCGCTGATGCAGTGGATGAGTGAAATTCAGTCATACACCGACGGCACCCTCAAGACCATTGTCTACCATGGATCCAATTCCAAGACGAAGAAAATGACCAAAGCCCAGCTCAAAGTGTACGACGTGATTATCATGTCATACAACAGCCTCCAGTCGATGTATGCAAAGCAAGAGAAGGGTGTCAGCAAGAAAGAAGGCACCTACAAGGAGAAGAGTCTGCTCCACGCAATCGATTTCCACAGAGTCATTCTGGACGAAGCCCACTACATCAAGTCGCGGACTACCATGACCTCAAAGGCATGCATGGCACTCAGGACAAACTACCGATGGTGTCTCACAGGCACTCCTCTTCAGAATCGCATCGGGGAATTCTTTTCGCTGGTGCGCTTCTTGAAGATTGAGCCGTTTGCCAATTATCTTTGCAGAGATTGTCCCTGCTCGGCCCTCGACTGGTGTCTCAACGACAAGTACCAATGTAAGAAATGTGGACATGGCGGCTTGCGACACGTTTCGGTCTTCAACCAGGAGCTTCTCAACCCCATTCAAACGTTTGGAAGAACATCGGAGGGTGCTGAGGCCTTCCGCAAGCTCCGCCTCCTGACCTCCAAGATCATGCTGCGGCGTCAGAAGAAAGACCACATGGACGCGATGGAACTTCCACTCAAGGAGATCATCATTGACCGTCAGTTTTTTGGCGAGGTTGAGAGAGACCTGGCGGGTAGTATCATGAACAACAACCAGCGCAAGTTTGACACTTACGTGGCGCAGGGTGTTGTTCTGAACAACTACGCCAACATCTTTGGTCTTCTGAGCCAGATGCGCCAAGTTGCCGACCACCCAGATCTTATCCTGAAGAAGAACAATGAGCCTGGCGTCAACATCATGGTTTGCTGCATCTGCGATGACACTGCCGAGGACGCTGTTAAGTCTCAGTGCAAGCATGAGTTCTGTAGGGCGTGTGCCTCTAGCTACGTCAACTCCACACCTCAACCGACTTGCCCGAGATGCCACATCGCGCTGTCCATCGACCTGGAACAGCCGGAGATTGTGCAGGATCAAGAACTGACCAAGAAAAACTCCATCATCAATCGTATCCGCATGGAGAACTGGACCTCGTCGACCAAGATGGAGATGCTGGTGCACTCTTTGCAAAAGCTGCGGTCCGACAACTCTTCACACAAGTCCATCATATTTTCACAGTTCACAGGAATGTTGCAGTTAATCGAGTGGCGCCTTCGCCGAGCCGGAATCACAACCGTCATGCTCGACGGGAGCATGACCCCGGCACAGCGTGCTGCATCTATCGATCATTTCATGTCCAATGTGGACGTCGAGTGCTTCCTGGTCTCGCTCAAGGCTGGAGGCGTGGCTTTGAATCTTACAGAGGCCTCGCGTGTCTTCATTGTCGACCCGTAAGTGTTGACGCTACCATAGTCGACGCAACTAGTCTTTGGCAGACTCTGCTAACACGTGTGCTAGATGGTGGAATCCCGCCGCTGAGTGGCAATCGGCCGACCGTGTCCATCGGATTGGGCAGACCCGACCTGTGGTTATTACACGTCTTTGCATTGAGGATTCAATCGAAAGCCGTATCGTCCAATTGCAGGAGAAGAAAACAAAGATGATCAACTCGACGGTCAACTCTGATGACGTTGCCCTGGACTCGTTGGAGCCTGAAGACCTTCAGTTTCTGTTCCGCGGAAACTAGATCCAAAGGCTCTGCGAGCTCTGCTTGCCCGAGGCGTTTGCCTGAACATGGACCAACCTTGTGCAAGACCACCAGCCAAGAACAGAAGGCCTGGCAAGGGTGTGCCGATAGCTCATCTCTACCTGCCCCCTGGATTGACGGTCCCTGGTGATGGGATTTGGAGATCATATCTATGGAGTAGGCAAACACTGCAGTGTTTCTCTTGTATTGTTTAGCTGCTGTTTTCATTTGGAGTTGGAGGCCTTCCTTGCATTGCCGTTTGCGTGGGCCACTTGCAAGTTCCAGTCTTGCGGTGACAACCCCCTTATGACATATTTATTGCAATTGCTGCCATATGGGGGTTCCCACTTAGTCTAGATTTTGCTTTGCGCAATGAGGGAAGGCTACTGCGAAACCGTTGAATTAAAGGACAGTGATGGGCAGTGACCATCCGGGGACCCCTTTGTCTCTCCACGTGCCATCGACTCCTTATGAGACGCCTCCAGGCACCCGCAGGCGTTGCTTCCATGATACGCTTCCCAAGACCCGTAATCCTCATAGTCCTTTTTCGCCTCAAGAGGCAACTAGTTACCTGTCAAAGATGCCATGTTATGACTTATGTGGTTTTTTTCCATCCAGAAACAAAATAACGCGCATGCCCTCATCTCTTTCTGTGCTGTTTGATAATGTGCCTGTATCCTTTCACTTGCGCGGTACCGTGGTCTGTAAGTCAAGTAATTCCAACGGTTTCACTTACTGTTGGTTGCCTCGGATGCATCACAGAACCTTGAAGAGCAAACGCTCAATGCTTGAGGTGGTTAAGACAAACGACAAACACCAGACGCACCTTCCCATGCACCTGCCTCCACGCCGACAATCACTCGCCCAGTCACCAGATCAAAGCTTGTCGTCCACTCCTCCAGACTCAGACGGGCTGCCATTTTCTTCTCCAGTTATTCTTCTTCGTTCTTTTCCATCCCCACGACTCTCCCAGAACGCATCGGCATCCATCTCGATCTCAACTTAGCGGCGCCTCTTTTGTCCATCCATCTTTCTTGGGAACCGGATTAGTTACTATCTCTTTGAAAACTCCCGTGTCACTTTCTCTTCGTTTTTTTGTACCCCCTTGAAAGCAGCATAACAGGTAAGCCATGGTTCTGTCTCCTGTTGTCAGGATTCCCTACCCTCTAATCCACTTGCGACTGTCACCTTCTCGTCACCTTCATCTCACCCAAGCCAGATTGTCTCTGGTATTCTTCCATCCTTGTATGCTCATACGCCGTCATCAAACGCGTGATACATAAAGCCAACGCAAAGTCATCATTCCAAAGATCTGGACCAGATTTATCGTCGTCCGTCACCATGGCATCCTCTCGGACCAAGTCTCAAGAAGTCGTCCTTACCGGCGGCAAGAAGCGTTTCGAGTGTCACGAGTGCAAGGATGTATTCTTCTCGAACGATCCGGATGCGCTCTTCAAGCACAAGGAGAAGAAAATCGCGCTCGGCGAGGGTCATCTCACGTGCAGCGTGTGCGACCAGCAGTTCCAGACCGGCGAGGCCTGGTACTATCACCTGAAAATGGTCAGTAAAGCATCACAGCCCCTCAACCCCAGGGCGGCCGAACAATGGGCATTTGAATTCGTGAGTCGTGGATAGGAGTAGCCGCTGAAACTTGACTGCAGAACCACCCAGCAGAGCAGTCCCTTCACTGTCCAGCTTGCGGCCAAGGACATTCTAGGGTTCACCTATTGATGGACCATCTTTACGTCTGTGCCAGATCAGGCGAGTCAGCAGCCAAAATAGACAACGAGCGAAAATCCATCGTCAATTTCAAGCGAGGGCTTGATTATCTGGACGAGCCCCGTCTTAAGAGAGGTGTGCAACTGGGGCCTGCCCCAGTTAACCAGGACTTTGGTGAATACCTGGGTCTCAGGGACCCCATGGTTGACCTCAGTGAGGAGCAGCAACTTGCCATCCAGATGCGGGTTGAGGAACCGAAACCTGCAAACTCTATCGAGAACTTTCGCAAAGGCGACTCGAAGGGCCCAGACCTGCTCACGTCTGATGGCCTCGCTCTAGGGTCTTCCGGGTGGAGTGCCGTTGTGAAGGCAAACACAACAGCAAAGAGGCTGTTCCCCGATGCTCCGCCTGCGGTTAGGCCGACTGCTCGGCAGCTCACCGTAACCCATGCACCTCCGCAAGCGCAGACGCGGGCTCTCGAGGTCCACGAACCGCCCAGCTCGAGGATCAATCCCAGCAGGTATTACGAACACAGCATGGACCGGTACATATGCCCCCACGCCCCTCGCTGCTTGTAAGTACCCAGCTCTCTCGCGTCAAAGTCAGTCGTCTATCCCGCCTGGGGCCCACTGACAGTGAAATGTTGTTTTCGTATCCAGGAAAACTTTCAAGAAGCCAGGCCAGTTGATCAGTCACCTCGAGAGCGACGATCACAAGCCGCCCAAGTTCAGGTGCCCATTCTGCTGCAAGTTTTTCAAGAACATCTCGGCCCTTACCCAGCATTGCGAGCTGCCGTCCAGCTGCCATATTGACTATACGGACGCGTATCGTACATTCTTGGACCAGCTCACGGGCGGCGTCATTGATGTTGATGGCACCAACGCAGACCACACTCCCAGGTACATCGTCACCCAGAAGGGAAGGGACATGTTTGCCGACCGACGGGGGCCCCTGGCTGGCGTGCTCACCGGGAAGACCGAGCGGGATCCCAAGAGAATTGAGGCAGCTGCGGCTGGCTTTGCTGACGCACGCAAGCAGCTCGAGGAGGCGTTACAGCCTGGAAAGCAGGAAGCCATTTACAACGACTTTGTCGACAACTACCATGAGGAGAAGAGGCTCGCCCAGCAGCGGACACTGGCCCAGAGTGTCCAGTGGTGAGGTTATGGAAGGGGAGACGCATGCCGGCTGTGCCGAGTCTTTGTTGGACTAGTTTCTCCGCGAGAAGACCTGCCCTGCCTGCCTGCCTTTGCGATGATTTTATTTCTGCGATGAAGGGATTCGGCGACTGAGTCCCCACAAATAGCCCACTTGATCCGATCGATCAGATTGGGTAGTACTGGGACAATAGAAGGTATCCGGATATTTTGCGAGGTCAGATACTGGTCAAGGACTGCCTGGAGGAGTTCTCTCTGTCATTAGGGTACAACTCGTAGTCAGGATTCGAAGTCTTTGAGCAACGTGGGCACGTCGTGGACGTTGACGTAGACGTGTTTAGGAGAGATAGAGACAACTGATGTTAGTCGAAGTCGTCACGATTTTGGGGGAACACCCGGCAGGGAATTTGGCAAGTGGGCCGCAGATATGTCATGTCACCGTGTGTCGGCGCCTCACTCGCAATTACCAGCAAACATTGACGACAACTCAAGACGCGCCCTGGTCTGACATTCTGATTATCAAGCAGGGACTTTGAGGCCAGCATGAAGCTGGTTGATTCATCACAACCACTACGTTCGACTTTGATATTTTCGGACGATGTGCCTCTCTCGTGATATCTCGATATAGCAATGAGCACCTGACTTGTTTTGTAAGCTATTGATTATCAGTCAACAGGTTCCCCTGCAAAATATGGACTTTTACGAGGTTGTCGAAGGCATATTATCGGAATCGTAGATCCCAGCAGGGCTGCGCATAGTCTCGTATCTGATATTTTACGGTGTACAATACTGCCAAGGCATTTTCTCTAATATTACAAGAATTCCAGACCACGGCTTGCAAAGACTCTTGGGACACGTCAAGTCAGTAACTATTCTAGTCTAGTCTAGTCTAGGTAATTAGTCAATACCAAGAGTAGTTTGTAAAAAGAAACAAAGACATCTTTTGTAGTGGAGCACGCTTTTACATGCTGCCAAACTAAAACCCCTTCCTTCATTGCCTCAGGCATGAACCCTAGTCTAGTCTAGTCTTCCAGCCTCTCCTGTCTCGAGCGGGACTGCCCCACCCACTGCATTACAAATGGGGCGGCGGGCAAAGTGCAAGTGCGGAGTGCGGCCAACTAAGTGCAGTGCAGTGCCCACCTCAAGAACAAGACCACCTCAAGACAGATCGATATGCAAGCCATTTGTAGCCACGCCAGAGAAGGCATCCAGCATCAATCTCGTACTCGAACAATGAACACCTAGCAATCGCGCCTGGCCCCGTGCGAGGCTTTCCGGATCACTCTGTAACCCCTGAATCTACGTCGCAACATTCGGTCGCACCCCCCGGGAAACCGAGTGGTCACAAAAAGTGCCTCAGTCGGAATCATCGTCACCCTTTCGTCTTCCGGCCTGCCCGGCCTTGTCTCCAAAATCATCCACTATCCGCCTGCCTACCGATCCAGGTACCTTACCTCACCACCTTTGGCGACCGCCTGGCCGTCCCTACAACACATCGTCCCTTTTATGGTCGATTCGGTCTCCACACCATCACGACACGACTTACGCACTTGGGGACTCCACCTCAGCCGAACCCGGGTCGACCAAGAAAAGCCGACATTTGCTCGAGATGCTCAACATGTCTACCTCAAAACTGTCCACGAGTGAAAAGACCTCGACAGGAGACAAGCTCAGGAACTTCTTCAAGATCAACAACAACAAGCGCCGCCTTCCCTTTGGTCGCTCGAAGACGGGCCACGACGCCGGCTCGCAGGCCAAGTCGGCCGGCCGGCACGATGACAGCGACGGGACCAGCCCCTACATGACGCAAGATGACCTCCACGCACCAACGGAACCACAGGCCACGCCGGCCGAGACTGAGGCCGCCAGGAGGATAAGACGGGTGAAGAGCGAACCATCACAGCTCGGTCTCATATTTGGCTACCTCAGCGGGGGCCGGCCGGCGACGTCGGGTCGGGGGAAGGAGAAGCCGATGCTCGGCAACAAGAACGCCAGCGCCGTCGGCCTCGTCGGGACTTCGAGTCCCAACCCTGGCGCCGGACCGTCGACGGGCAGCGCCGAGTGCGTGATACCGTCGGCCGGCGGCGAGATCGTGGTGGTCCCCGCTACCGGCGCCGTCGCCGTGGCGTCGGGGATCCCGAAGCAGAAGCTCGTCGCCTACCACAGGACCTACAGCTCCAACTCGATAAAAAAGGGACCGGTGCGGGTGGGTCCCGAGGACTTTGAGAAGCTCAAGCTCATCGGCAAGGGTGACGTCGGCAAAGTGTATCTGGTGCGGGAAAAGAAGCGCGACAAGCTCTTTGCCCTCAAGAGTAGGTTCAGACCGTGCCTTCTTTTCTTTTTGGCTGGCAAGGCTTCCTTCTCTCAACGCCGTGCTAACTGTTTTATCAGTGCTGGACAAGGACGAGATGATACGCAGAAACAAGATCAAGAGAACAGTAACGGAACAGGAGATTCTTCAGGTCATGAACCACCCATTCATCGTCTCGCTGCATCACTCTTTCCAGTCGCAGAAGTACCTATACCTGTGCATGGAATACTGTAGTGGCGGTGAGTTCTTCAGGGCTCTTCAGTCACGCCCTGGAAAGTGCATCTCAGAGGAGGCTGCGAGATTTTATATTGCCGAGGTCATATCAGCCCTCGAGTACCTACACATGAACGGCTTGATCTACCGTGACCTCAAGCCAGAAAGTGAGTCTTGCCATCCCCGTCCCCCACTGGCACCGCTATGTCCACTTATGCTGACCAATTGGTCTAAAAAAGACATCCTCCTGCACGAGTCGGGTCACATAATGTTGTCCGACTTTGACCTGTCAAAGATCTCGGGTCAGGACGGCATGCCAACCATGATCGTTGGCAGGAATGGCACCACCACAATGCTCGACACGCGGTCATGCTTGGAGGGCTATCGCACCAACTCCTTTGTCGGGACAGAGGAGTACATCGCGCCCGAGGTGATCAAGGGCCACGGGCACAGTGTCGCTGTGGACTGGTGGACAGTCGGTATTCTGACCTTTGAAATGATATACGGCGTGACGCCTTTCAAGGGTAAGAACCGGAATGCGACGTTTGCAAATGTTATGAGGGAGGATGTTCATTTCCCGGATGATCCGGAACTTTCACCGTAAGTCAAGACGCCTGCGCCTCAACCTTGAGAGCGTGTCTTTGATGCTGACCTGAGCGAATTAAACCCGAACAGGATGGGCAAGTCGTTTATCAGGAAATGCTTGATCAAGGACGAGAACCGCCGGATCGGGGCCATTGCCGGTGCCGCCGAGCTGAAGCGGCACCCCTGGTTCAGGCAGATCCAGTGGGCCCTGCTCAGACACCTGACGCCACCGATTGTCCCGGAGCAGGGCCCGGACGGCAACTTCCGCACGATCAAGGAGAGCAATAGCGTGGACATTGGGGGCACCGCGCGGAACGGTGCCGCGCGTAATGTTGAGGATGACGACCCCTTTTCTGCGTTTAGCAGCGTGACGCTGCACTATGGAGACGACAAATAATACCCTTACGCGAATCATGAAACAAATACATGTTTTACCATACCTAGATAATCTGTAGACCAAAAGAGAAGCAAGTTGTCTTGGTGTTTACACCTCCTGTGAGTTTGAAGCTGCTGGCGGATGAAGGGTCGTCTAGTGGGTTTGGTGTGATTGAGTGGATTTTCAGGGTCTCCGACGCCAAGCACGCCTGCAGGAGAGATCGCATACGAGTAGCAGAAGGTACTTGCGTTGTTAGGTGGCTCCATACCAGCTATAGTTATTTGCAGGGAAGAAAAAAAACTGTGATATCATACATATAATATTGCTGCGACAAAGTCTTGTAGCGCATCCAATCGTGGGTTTGTTTCCCGTACTTCAATAGAAAGGAGAGCTGCAGCAACCAGATGGAGTGAATCCAAAAGATAACTGCCAGGGTATCATGACTTCATGCAGAAGCTTCCTCTCCGCTGAGGTCTTCCTCCTCGCTACCTGTCGGGGCCTCGTCGTTCATCCACTTGAGCGCGAGGCGTAGCTTCCTCCGCCGCATGAGCCGGGTGACGTCGCTCTCGATCTCGATCTCCCTTATCCACGGCGTCACCAGCTCGCCCTTGTCGTCGAGCAGATACGACGGTGGGCAGGCCGCTGCCTCATCATCATCGCCGCCTCCGCCGCCACCGCCCCTGCTGCTGCTGTTGCTGCTGCTGCTGCTGCTGCTGCCTTTGTCCTGCTGCTGCGGATTATGATAATGTCTCGCCGGCGGGATGGGTGCTTCGTTGCTGTAGCCAAAGCCCATGTGCCACTGGAACGGCACGAGGTGGGCGCTCTCGACGTGCGCGGAGAACTCGTCTGCGGTGCGAAACTCTGGAGCGGCGGGATTCGTTGTTTCCCGTACGCTGCCGCCGCCATGGCCAACGTCGCCACTCTTGTCGACGCCCGCGCAGGTCGACCATCGACACGTCTCCTCCCGCCCGTGGACTTTGTGCACGTGCCGCCGGAGCGTGTTCATGTTCTGCAGCTCGGCCCTGCAGCCCTTCCACTCGCACAGAAAGGGCGTGTAGTGGCGCGGCACCGAGTCGAGGATCTGCCGCTGCGAGCTCGCAACCTTCTTGGGCGGCCGGCCGCGCGGCCTCGGGGCCCCCCTGGGCGCCGCCCCGGGTCCCGGCGGTCTGCCTCGCGGCCTTGGTGCCGCGGCCGCATGGGGATTCGAGCGCAGGTACGCCTCGCGCGCCTGCTTGGCCGCCTCGGAGACGGGCCGCGCCGTCGTGGCCGAGTATGGCATGCCCGGCTTCCAGCCCCTTGGCCTGCCGCGCTTCTTGGGCTGGTCCGCGGACGGGTCCGGCGAAGGGGAGTAGGATTGCGGCGGGGGGGGGGGGGGGGGGGGGG
>JASAOQ010000590.1:0-13496 GCA_031306065.1 Pseudopyricularia cyperi | reverse complement strand
CCCTCCCCCCACCACCACCACAGCGTCCACCGATCGTCGCCCCGTTGATCCGCCGCCCGTCGTCGAGCTCCGCATCTTCGAAGGCTCCCGCTTCGAGGAGGCCAAGGACATCACCTTCACCTACAATGCCAACTTCTTTCTGTTCGCCACCCTCGAAAAGGCCAGGCCCATGGCTCACGGCCGTGTCACCGGCCCCGTCGTCGACGCCCCACCCGTCCTGACCGGCATGCCCGTCTCCGGCATGGCCTACCTCGACCGTCCCATCGAGGCCGGCTACTTCCTCTTCCCCGACCTGTCCGTTCGCCACGAGGGAACCTACCGCCTGTCCTTCAACCTGTACGAGGAGACAAAGGAGGACCGCGACAAGGACGTCGAGCCTGATGACCCCTCGTCCGAGCCCCAGGGCTTCTTCTACCACAGGATGGAAATCAAGTCGGCCGACTTTGCCTGCTTCAGCGCCAAAAAGTTCCCCGGCTTGGGCCTCAGCACCCCCCTGAGCATGACCATGGCCGAGCAGGGCACCCGTGTGAGGATACGACGAGACGTGAGGATGAGACGTCGCGACGGCAAGGGCAAGGGCGGAGCCGGCGACTCTGGTGGTGGCGGCAACAACAACAACAACAACAACGGCAGCAACGACGGCGATGCAGAAGACGCCGCCGAGAGGAGACGTCGCACACGGACACCCGAGCTGGCCGCCAAGGACGAGACTCGACGCTCCATGAGCGGTGCTGCAGATGTTTCGGTTCCGCGGACCACGGAGCCACAACGACGGCCGTCCGCTGCCGACTACCGCGCACCTCCGCCGCCCCCGCCAAACCCCCCACCACCAGGCTTCCCCTCGGCCCAGGTACCCTCGACGAGCCATCTTACCTTTGGCGGCGCCCCGTATGGCAGCCACCAGTACCAACCCCCGAAACCTTGCAACAGCAGCGGCCACAGCAGCGAGCGAGCCACGCCTGTGCCCCAGTCGCCAGCGTACCCTCCCAAGTCCATGCAGCAGTACTATGGCCAACACCACCCTGCGACGCCCACATATCCAGAACGCCGTCTGTCACAGTCGCACAGCTACCACCAGCAGCAACAGCAGTCGTCGCCGCACAGGGATCGGTTCCATTCGGACTCGAGGCGTCCGTCGGCTGCTAGTCATGGTGGTCACATACTCGGTGGCACGCGGCCAATGACACCACTGTCCGCCAACGACCTCCGAAAACCCAGTGACTACAACAGGCCGATCCCACCTCCGACCGACATCCTTGTAGCCGAAAACCACCACATGCCCACCCTGCCGCCTATCCGCAGCTCGTGGTCGAGACCCAACCTGCCGTTGCCAAGTCCGCCGGGCGAGCAGGAGGTCCTGCAGCCCTTGCAGCCGTCAATGCTGACAGATCACGACGCCCAGCCGCCACTGCCACAACCCGTCGGCCGCAAGCGGACGCACGACAGCTACGAGGAGAGCAGCTACAGCAACCCTTACAGCTACCACCATTACGCCTTGCCGGCCTCGTCGCGCACCGCCGCCAAGAACCGGAGGCGGCCAGAGGACGTTGATGAGAAGTACACCGTCACCGAGACCATGGTTGTCGACCGTCCGGAGGAGTCCTTCCCGCGGACCCTACAGTACACCTGGACGCAGTGTAGGGCTGAGCCGCCGAGGGAGGCCTAGTTTTCGAATACGGTTTTCTCTTTTTTCATGTTGTATTCTTTTCTATGTACTGTCCCTTGACACACTTTCGCGCATGCCAAACTTGGATTATTTCTCTTTATTTGTTCACGTGACCTGGGGGACGGCGTTTTATTGTAAGCAAATCACGACCATTTTCTCAACGTAGGGTCTTGAAGGGACGGATGGGACTTGGCAGGGAATTTTTCTCTCACCGACTGTCAGATTAGCACAAAACTTTTTGCTTTTCTGGAAAATATCAAAGCGTTCTTTCTATCGAGGTCAGATGTTGCCCATAAGTGATGGAAAATGGGACGTCACGTGCTTTGGCGCTTCTGGAACGCATCTGTGTCCTGTGGGTCAAGTGGGGCATAGGCATCTGGTTGCCGTGGAAGGATGGAAATGGTTCGGAAAGAAAACAAATAAAAAAACACAATTATTTCTTCTCTCCTTGGCCCAAAGTCAACAAACCCATATCAAACAAGCGCGCCGCAAGTCCTGGACGTTGCGGGAGGAATCTTTTACATTTTTTCCCCTTTCTTCTCTGTCCACCCTCTCCCGAATGGCCACCCATACGAGTTTACTTTTTTGATTCTCGTGAATTATCGCATGTGTTAATCGCCCTGGCATCTACAGTCAAACAGCAGACCACCGTAGAACAAAACCGTCGCGACCCGGGAATCCTCATCCAGGGTTTTAGCCTGTATCCGGGACACAGCAGAAAAACAACAAAGAAAACAAAAACAAACGTGGCCAGGCAAACGCCTGGGGCCAAACAAAGGGCCGCCCGCGCCATTCCCGCTTGGCAAATCTACCCGTCGAACCTCGAACCTGAACTGCCGGGAGAGAACACAAACACCAGCAGGAACACCTCAGCCGCCCGTTCCAAACAAAACAAAAATAAACAAGGAGGCCCCTTGGTTCTCGTCTTCCCACCTCATATCCCCTCCATCCCTTCCCTTTCTCCTCCTGGGATATCCGTCCTCCCTTCCATGACAGCCACAACAACAAGACCACTCCGACCCACAACATGGCAGAACCGCCCCAGCCCCAGCTCCAGCAGCAGAGGCAGCAGTTCCAGCGCAACCCGTCCTTCGCCGCGCGCGCCGCCGCCGCCCGCTCCCGCTTCCAGGAGGGCTCCATGAACGACCGCGTGTCCGCCGCGCCGCCCGCCGACTTTCTGGGTGGCGGCTGCGGCGGCGGCGGCGGCGGGGCCGGAAGCAGCCGCAGCTCCGCTGAGGTCGTCGAGGTCGGTAGGCTGGCGTACACGACGACGGCCAGCTCGGACACGACTTTTGACGCCGTCGGGCGTCGCGGCGGCCGCGGCAGCAACAGCGTCGACGGGGCCAAGATGAATCGCCGCTCCGTGCAGTCAAACATCTCGACCGGTGGCGGGTCGTCTACCTCGTCGTCGTCGTCGGCCGCCGCCAAGAGGGCTGGGTTTTTCGGCCCGCTGTGGGATGGCGTCAAGGAGAAGCTCGGCCTGGGGAGGAGCAAGTCGTCGCATGCCCTGGGGCTCAAGGGCGGCAAGAGTAGGAGCAACAGCGGCAGCAGCACTGGCAGCGACGGCGGTAGCGGTCAGATGCCCGGCTTCGAGCCGCAGCAGCAGCAAAAACAGCAGGAACAACCGTCACAGCAACAGCAACACCAGCAGCACAGGCGCTTCGCGCCGTCGAATTCGGCACCCAACACGCCCACCTTTCCGACCTTTGAGGCCGCGACTACCTCCACCGCTCCCAAGGGCGTCGCCGGCAGGCCTAGCAGGGATGAAGTCATGGCCAGCTACCAGAGCCTGATGGCCTCGGGCTTCTTTGACGCCCACGCCATCCAGTCGTCAAGACACGCGCCGCCCGCCTCGATGCGGGCCGGCGGCGCGGTCCCGTCGCAGATTGCCATGACGAGGCCGCGCCCCGCGAGCAGCGCCGAGGGTGGCCGTTTGGGGCTGCTGCACAGCATCAGCCAGCAATTCCGAAATGGGGAGGTTGAGGAGCAACCACAGCAACACCAGCAGCAGCAGCAGCAGCAGCAGCAGCCAGAATCGCCGCACCGCGGCACCAAGCGCAACCGGGTCGACGCAGACGAGGCCGGCAGCTCCATGCCCGGCCTGAGGCTGATGAAGAAGCTGCGCAAGTCGACGAGCCGCTTGGCCGGCGACAAGAAGGCGTTTGGCGCCCAGCCGATGTCGTCGCCTACCGACGAGGTTTTCACTGGTATGCAGTTGCCGCAGCAGCAGCCGCAGCATCAGCATGGCGCCGATCACCACAGGGCGTCGGGTGCGCCCAGCAAGCTCACCAAGCCTCCCTCACGCAAGAACCTCCGGCACATTGGCGGCAGCCTCCGCGGCAGGTTGGCCGTCAGGCCCGACAGTCGGGAGGGGCAACTGCCGGACGTTGCGGCCGGATGGACGGGGCGGCCCGAGCAGCAACGCGACGAGTCGCTGCACCGTCGCCGCCGCGCCGAGCAGCGCCAACATCAGCAGCAGGAGCACGACCAGAACCAAAACTACCACCGCCGGACGCCGCTTAGCTCGCCCGCCCGCGCGGCCCCTCCCCTCGCCAGCCCCCGCACCAGCACCGAGACCAACGCCTCCTACGACGACTACCGCCACCACCGGCAACAACAACAGCAAACTCTCAGCTCGCCCGTCAAACCGCCGCGGAGGCTCATGGGCCCGTCGCATCAGCCGGACGGAGCAGTGCAATCCCCGCACCGTCATAGCATGCCGCCGTCGTCGCACGCCAACTCGGCCTCGTCGCGGCACCGGATCCCGCTGGGGGCCTCGGCCACCAGCCCCACGGTTGTGTCAGTGCCGCCGCCCAGCTTCCACTACCCGCAGCGTAGGAGGCCGCAGGAGCAGCGGGCCGTGACCATGACGTCGGAGCCGCTGCGCGTGTCGCCTCCTGGTGGAGGGAGGGGCAACAGGCGAGCTGTCGCTGCGGTGGGCGGCGGCGGCGGCGGCAAGTACCGTGCCACTGCTGATGTTGTCATGGTCGATGCTGGCGACGTCGAGAACGTGATGCGCTAACTGACTGCGTCTTGCGTTTTTCCGGTCGCCTTGTTGACTTGTCATTCCCCGGCCCCCTGCCCGTCTTTCGCACTGACGCTGTTGCCCTGTACCTCTTGGGCGGCAGTGTTTGCTGTACAAAACTCTCCGGTTGTAGAGGGCGTCATGTCCGATCTGCTGTTTTGGTCATTGGCGATAGACCTGACTGGCTTGGACGCTCTTGAACCATTGTACAAAAAAGCTGTTTTTATTTCGGCATATTCTTTTTTTCTTCTTTTTTTTTTGTCTTTGATCGTTTGCCTCTTCTTGGGAACAAACGATGACTGACCGGGTCTCTATTGGTTTTTCCCTTCCCCTTTCCACACCTAGAAACTCTTGTTCTTGTCTATTTTTCTGCCTTTGCCTTTATGGATACGAACATACCGGGCGCGATGGACGAACGAACGACCGACCACGTTGTTTCTTATTGCGCGTTCTTGTCTTGTCTTCTTTTTTTCTAAACGCAAGATTATGAGCATGATCACATCGTCCACCCAACCCTCTCATGAACAAAACACGCGTCACGAATATAGTTTTTGTCTTATTTTTCTTCTCCGGGACGCCCTTGGTTTTGGGCTGCTTGGTAATTGTCAATATAGAGGTTTTTACATGATTCTTTTTTGCGCCCTACGCGCATGTTGAGGTGAAACACGGTTCGACATGGAAGCTAGAAGGCCCCTTTCCAGGTGCGTGCTTGAATCATTGATTTGTCGTATATATACCATATGAGCCTGTCTGTACCTTGGAAATATCAAGGGATGACCAACTTGAAATTTCGTTGTTCACAGCAAACAACTACCTACATATGCCACAACCCGTCCTTGGCCATAAGCATAAACCTCCCAACGCCACTCACGCCGCCTCGTACACCTTCCGACCTCCAAACCACGTCTCGAGAACCCTCGCCGCCAGCAGCCGCTCCGGCACCCACTCCATGTCGACAATGACAAAGTCGGCCGCCAGGCCGGCCTCCAACCGGCCCGTCTCCCCATCCAGGAAGCAGCTGTAGGCGGCGCCGGCGCCGGCGGCGGCCACGGCCTGGCACAGCCCCAGGCTGAACTGCGGGTTGACGACGTCCTCGAGGCCCGGCTCCCTGGCGGAGCGGCGGGTCGTGGCGACGTACAGGTTCTGCAGCGGGTGGTTGGGCGACGTGGGCGCGTCGGAGCCCAGCGCCAGCGGGGCCCCGCCGTCGGCGAACTCGCTGTACGCAAACGCCCGGGCGCACCGGGCGTCGCCGAGCAGCCGCGGCCACGCGCGCAAGACGGCCGGGTCCGCGTGCACGGGCTGCACGCTCGCCGTCACGCCCAGCCGGCCCAGGCGCCGGGCGTCGGCCTCGGTGGTCAGCTCCAGGTGCTCGACGCGCGGGCGGGACGACGGCCCGCAGTGCGCCTCGATGGCGTCCAGGGCCATGGCCACGGTGCGGTCTCCGATGGCGTGCAGCGCCACCTGCAGTCCCAGGGCCGAGGCGCGAGCCACGACGGGCCCCAGATGCTCGCGGCTCCAGATCGGGTCGGTGGTCTGGGCGTGGGACGCGTAGGGCTCGGCCAGCGAGGCCGTGCAGGCGTCGACGATGCCGTCGCACACCACCTTGATCCCGACGACGCGGCAGTCGGGCGTCGTGGAGCGGCGGTGCCGCGCCGCCATGGCCGCGGCGGCGTCCACCTGCGCCAGGCGCTCGGCCTCGGTCCCGGCGGGCCTGACGAGCCAGTAGGCGGCGACGCGCACGCCCAGGTCCCCGCCGCGCCGCCGCCGCAGCTCCAGCACCGCCTCCCAGGCCAGCTCGTCCATGGCCATGTCCACCATGCCCGTGTAGCCGGCGGCGTGGTAGGCGTCGACGGCGCGGGCCACGGCGGCGACGCGCTCGTCGAGGCTGGCCGCGGACGCGAGGTGGGGCCAGACGATGCCGAAGACGGCCGCCTCGGACAGCTCGCCGGTGCAGGAGCCGTCGTGCGGGTCGCGGACGATGCGCCCGCCCTCCGGGTCCGGCATGGCCTCGCAGCCGAGGTCCGCGACGGCGGCCGAGCTGAGCCAGGCCGAGTGCAGGTCCTTGCTGTCGACGTAGATGGGCCGCGGGTCGATGCCGTCGAGCATGCGCCGGTGGACGCCGCCGGGCGTCATGCTGCGCATCCAGCCGCTGGCCATGACGCGGGCCGCCGCCGGGTTGGCGCGCGCGTGCCGCCCCACCGCGGCCCGGATGTCCTCGGCCGTCCGGCAGCCGTCGAGCGCCACCTTGGTCAGCGACTGGCCCATGGTCAGGATGTGCAGGTGCCCGTCGATGCAGCCGGGGAGCACCGTGCGCCCGCCGAGGTCCCGCGTCGTCGTCGTCGTGGCGGCCGCGGACGGGTCCGACAGCACCGCGGCTATGGGCCCGTCGTCGACCGCGCCCACGTGTACGATCTTGCCGTCCCGCACGAGCATGCACGAGTCGAACGAGGCCTGCTGCGCGTCGCGGGCGGCGGCTGCCGCGGCCCCGAAGATCTTGCCGTTGATCAGGAGGAGGTTGCCGCCCGTGTCCGGGGCCGACGGCTCGCTAGATGTCATCCTGACGGTTTTTGGTGTTGTTTGTGCGGGCCTTGATGTGTGTGTTGTTGGCGGGTCTAGCGTACGCATGGACAAAGAGCGGTATGGAGGGCAGCTGGGAGGGAGGGGATGTTTTTTTTTTTTTTTCTTTCCTGTGTGGTGTATCGTCTAATCTTTCCCCAGGTGTTTCCAGACTTTTGTCCAAAACCACCCCGAGATTATCTCTAGATCAGATAAGGGAAGAGGGGCATGACCCGGCAAAGGACGACATGTCTAGCCCAGTTTCGGCCTCTTGCAGGATGGGGGAGTAAGTGATGTGGGGAGATGGTGCTTAGAGGATCTAGCCAAAATAAATCTGCGATAACGGAGCTTCTTTCCGGGTTTCTTCAAGCGAATCAAGAGAGCCGGGCTTAGGCGGGCCGGTAAGCGGCGGGACTATGGCCGGAGCCTGGCATGATGGGCGCGAGGGGAGGCGACTGGTGGCAGAACTTGGAAGCATGTCCAGCAATGCAGATGAGCATCGGAAGTCATACGAGATATTAACCATAAACTTAACTGCTTTGGGTTTGATAGCAACATCGTTTTCAACAACGGGGGAGATAGGCTATTGGTAAACCAACAGAGTAAAAACATATCCGATCGCGCAGCTATAGTGGTACAAGCAAACAACCGTATATCTTCCAACATCAAAGGACAGAGCGGCGCAAGGGTAAGTGAATGGGAGCAACGGCTCTCGTGCGCCGGGTGACGACCCCCGAAGTGGCGTTCTAGGGGCCGTGATCGACAGCAGGGATGCAGCAGGTTCTGTATTTATTTCCCGCAGCCTTGACTCGGATTTTTTGTCTTTTGGATGCCTCGGATTGGGAAAGCGTGCAATCTATGCAGCTCGCGCCGACTCTTCTCATGAGAAGGGTCGGCGTTTCAAGGCCTCACACGCAGCAGTAATGCAGGCGTCGTCGCCGTGGCTCGCACAGACGAACTTCCAGTCCAGTCCTAATAGTGCTTTGCGGGGTCCTACACTGAACCACTTGAAGGATTAGATACGGCTCAGTGATGTAAATCGTGCCCCGACCAAGTCGCCTCCCACGCCTTCAATCCTTCCCACCCGTCCCTCGCAACCTCGCCGCCGCCTCCTCGGCAAAGAACACCCCGACAACGACCACAAACGCCCAGGGCAAGACCTCGGCCGCCCACCCGTTGGCGACCAGCCGCCACAGGTGCAGCAGGTACAGCAGCACGCATCCGGGCGCGGCCTGGCCACCGGCGCAGACGGCGGCGACGGGCGTCCCCAGGAGCAGGCGGTTGGCGGCGCCGAGGACGAAGTAGGCCTTGTAGACGGCAAAGACGAGGAAGGCGGCGACGGCGGCCTCGCGCAGGGATGCCGAGGCCGGGTTCTGGACGAGGAGCGAGGCGCGGTGGAGGGTCGGGCTGAAGTAGGTCGGGCGGCGGGCCCTGGCACGGTACGGGTCGTTGGCCTGGTAGGCGCGGCCGGAGGAGGAGCGGTTGTTTGGGTCGGGAAACAGGCCGGGGCCGCAGGCGCCGCCGGAGCAGGACATTGTTAGCAGGACGCGGGCGGTTGTGCAAGCGGTTTGCGTGGATATTGCGGTGGGCGTCGGAAGCAAAGGCCCTTTTAGACGCTGGGTTGTTGGCAATGGTATGGAGATGGTGAGATGTGGCCAGGCTGAGCGAACAAGGCGGATCGACATCGAGTCTGTCTCTCTGCTGTTGCCAGCTGCAGGGTAGGCAAGGATAGCCTTGTAAGCTGTCAACCCCTAACCCTGGTTATCTGTCTTGCTGTATACTTTTATACTTTTGTTCAATCTTGGCTATAAGACATACCTTTGCGCAAAACAACCACCATCCCGTCAAAGAACTAACTAGAACTGGTGCCCCGTAGACATTTTACATAGTACTAAACTAGGAGGCCCAAATATAAAAGCGTTTTCCAGGCTGGCAATTATCCTTATCGATAGAGTGGCTGCGGGCTTCCTTCTTTGTGTCTATAGCTATTAACAGTCACGCGGTACACAAGTCCGCGTGTGCGCCAGTAAACTTTGACCAACAGCTCAAACAAGCCTACTTGGACACCCTCTATCTAGAATGATATTAGGCCGTTCCATTCAATGCCTCGGGTGAGTTTGCCCACGGCATAGGAAAGTTCAGTCCATCCTCGGCCGGCTTTAACGCAAGCCCTACCCACGAGCCCTACCTGGCTATATGTGCACAAATCCGTCTCTGTCGTCCCGAAACAAACCTCTTCATCCCCCAAGAAAGCCTCCCCTTCATCTCATCTTCCAACTGTGGGAAAAAGTCCAGACCACATCACGCGTTTTCCGTTCGACAACGTCCCAACAAACATCTACAGACCCCATTTGGCGCACATCTTTCCACCACGTCCACATCCACATCCACAGCACCATGGTCATGGCAAAATCAACGATAAACGGCCTCCCCCGGGACCAGTGCAAGTGGGACGTCCGATACGACCCCGCGTCCAACGAGACCAAGGCCAGCATCGTCAAGGACTGCGGCCAAACGTCGTGTCCCACCTCTGCCGCTTACGACAAGCCCAAGAAATGAAAACGGGGGGGTGGGGCGCAAAACGACAACTTTCAACGTCGATGCACATCTCGACATGTGGGCTCCGGAGGCGGACAGTGCCATCACCCGTGTCGGCGCGCCTGGCAAGACGATGGCCCGCATCCCATATATAACCCAAGAGACCACGGCCAAGACAAGAGCGCAGCCTGCCGCCAGCTGCCCGCTGAAATTCCGCGGTTCCGGGAGGCTCGGCATTTGTCTACGTGGCAATCCCGGCGAAACGGTAATGCCTGCAATCCATGCCGAACGTTCCGCCCCTAGCTGGCTCGGTGGCAAGAAAAGCTGACATTGTACGTTGGTTAAGCGCCGGAAGCCTGCATCCAGGCGTTGCTTGAGATTGCGATAGGCTCGCATCCATGAGCTGGACGAACTTTGATGAAAACCATGACCCTCTCAAGCTGTGAGCCTGCAATACAGGGTGGCTGATGTGAGCGTGTTCACATATGGACCCATCAAACAAGAACCAACATGGCTGCGCAATGAGAGGGAGTTGGAGATCGATTGTGTAGTTATAGCCGCATTCGTGTATAGACCAGATCAGATTACATATTGCAAATTCGCGGCGATGGAGAGGCTCTGTTTGTTGCTCTGAAATGTGACTTTTTAATTGTTATGGTAAAATAGAAAACTCCTGCATTACTCTGCTATTGCTACCCCTGGTATTTCATTCAAGCCCATCAAAACAAAGAAAAAAGCAGAAAAGCAAAAGGGAAAAAGAGAAAGAAGAGAGAAGAAGAAAAAGCAAAACGATAACATCACTGGTCATTCAAAGGTAAATGTATCAGTCGAGGTCACCACTCGACACAACGGACAGAAAGAAAGGGCTTAGCGACCCATCATAATCAAAGAAAGACCTGTAGTAGCAACGGGGGCCGATCTAGTAACTTGCGCCCTGGGCTCGCTGTGAGTAGACTTGTCACCGTCCTCGTCCTCGCTCTCGTCAGCCAGCTTCTTGGCTGTGACTTGCGCCTCCGCCTTGGCCGCCGAACGCTTGAACAATGACCTCAAACTGCTGCTGGGTTTGCTGCTCTTGGTGCTGTTGCTGCTCTTGTGGCTCTTGTGGCTCTTGTGGCTCTTGCTGTTCTCATGCTTCATTTCGGATGTCGTCTCTTTGTATGATTCCCGGCTCCAGGGGGTTGCCGGACCGACAGCAAGAACGGCGGCGTAGGCATGGCTGGAGGTACCGCTCGGGGCTGGGGGAGACCTCGACGACGATGGTGCCGTTGCCGTGCTGTTGCCACCGGCGCTCTGCTTCTTTGACCTCATCTCCTTGTATGCCTCTCGGCTCCAGGGTGCTGCGGGACCGAGAGCCTGGGCAGCGGCGAGGGCGTGGTTGGAGCTGCTGGAGGTTGACATGGCTTTGGGAGCGTTGGTGTGTATTTTGTGTGATGATGGTAGTACAAGGAGCTTTATGTGTACGATATAGAGCACCAATGTTCTGATAGTGGTGATAGTAGTGATGTATTGCTTTGGTTTCTTGCAACTTGGCTTGTCCTTCCAAACAGCAGCCGGAAAAGTGAGGCCTTGGGAGTCATGTTATATATATGCCACGAACGAGAGCCTTGGACCCGAATAGGATTACTCAACATCGATGTACTCGTACTTTTGTCGACCCTGTCGTCGGAGCCGAGATCCGCACCATCTACTTGCTTACACCGTCGCAGCGACCCCACGTGGGTGACTCTCCGTGCTGGGATCGCGGTCGGCCTCAGCCCCCTCAAGTCGTGCTGCATACTTAGCAACATACGACAAAAAACAACGTCACAAACTTGGTAGCTTGGCACAAAGTACACTTTTTCTTGGCTGTGCAGATTTGTAAGCCTTCAAAGTCTAGACTAGACAGAAGATAGAACAACGCTTCGCAGCAATGGGGCGGCGGTGGATTCGCAAACACTTTTCCTTGCACGTTCGTTTCCAAGTGGATGTCGGCGGATGTGCTCAGTATGAGTCTTTGGCCGTTGCTTATTTGGGAATGCCGGGACTATTTGGGCTTAGCGGGTTGTGTGGACATGCATAGCGTTCCGTCTGCTTCAACGACCTCTGAGTAATATGGTAAGCCGGAGGGACCCTTAGGGAGGTGTGATAGCCGAAGCCGAGCTCCGCATAGTCTAGTAGAATATTTCCTGGCGCTGTAAGCGGGCTGGAGCCCTAGCCAGGATAGGACGCCAACTACCCGGTTGCTACATATCAGCTCCGAGAGCCGAGCTCCGCGCCCTCACCTCCACTCTGGTTCGACTCGATTCACAGCATACCTTGCCTACGCTTTCAATCCACGGGAGTCGCACAACTCTATTTGCTATCGGAAGTAACTATTTGAGTGACTCAACTGTTCAGCTGTCCGGGGTTTGTGTCCAACTTGAGATTGGCGCCTCGACCAAAGTTCCGGCTCCATTTCCGTGGGCAGGATACCTAGGTACCTTGGCCTTATACCTAATGACAAGAAATGGAAGCCGAAGCCGCACCTCTTACATCGGTTCCGCGCCGTCGCAACGGCCGCCAGCAGGCATGCGAGCCATGCCGCAAACGAAAACTGGCCTGTGACCACTCCCTCCCAACATGCTCCCGGTGCAGGCGTCGTAACGCCGAGAGTGCCTGCGTCTATGTCGTCGTTGTGGCTCCTCCTTCTGGCAGGAATCACGTCTCCAATGCTACTCCGACGGATCAACAGACGAGATCACGGCTAAACACCAGCCACGCGAAGCAGGATCGCTCACACCAACAACAGCAAAGGCGGCCCTACGTTAGGCCTGAGTCGGTTCTGTCCCCTTCACTCACGTCGCCGACCACAAGCCCCGACGGCACTGCCCTTCAGTCCAGCTTTACCCCCTCGCCATCCATCACGACGGATTCGCCAGGCTACCTTGGCCCGACAAGCTTCTCTGCCGTTTTCAGAGAAACCCACGATCATCTATCTCCAATATCCGCCCCAGCACCAGCATCAGCACCAGGCTATGTACCGTACGACGCGCATGGTTGCGGCCGCTGGCCGCCAGGCGCACAGCCGCCGCGCCTGCACAGGGTCGGCAGCTCGTCCGCCCGCCCTTGCAAGCTGAGCCGTGCCGTCTCGGTACTCCGAACGCTGCCCGACCTCGCCACAGCCAGGCTGCTCTGCGGGTCCAACAAGAGCCCCATGGACAGGTGGGTACGGTCGGCCGCCATGCACATCATGGAGTCCTTCTACTCCACCTTTGGATCCCGCCCCGGCGCCGCATCCGACACGGACCTCCGCGCCATGGCCGAGCTCATCAGCGACAACACGGCCGCCCAGATCCGCGAGGACGTCGACGACCCGGCCGCCTGGATGGCCGGCTTCTCCGGCCGCAACACGCGCTGGGAGTGCGTCGGCGAGCTCTTTTCCATGTTTGCCTTTGGCGCCGACTGGGTCGCCGCCCGGGAGAGCATGCTGTCCCTGCACTCCGAGGGCGGGCGCGGCAGCGGCCGGGCCATGACCCTGGCGTACAAGGACTGCGCGTTCGAGTGCGCCGAGCTCTGCAAGGGTGCGCCGCCGAGCTCGGTGCTCGTCAACCTGCACCACAACAACGTCGTGCTCGAGTCCATGGACTCTGGCGACACGAGCCTGCAGTCGGCCACCCGCCTGGCTGAGGCCGTCGCGCTGTGCCACTACCTGGGCCTGCACGTCGACCCGGCGGGGGCGGGCGGGGGCGGGGG
>JASAOQ010000589.1:6972-26550 GCA_031306065.1 Pseudopyricularia cyperi | reverse complement strand
GGGGTCGGGGGTTCGTCGTGGTTGATGTACCGTTTCCCGGGCGCGTGAGTGGGGGCCGGGGGCTCGTCGTGGTTGATGTTCCGTCTGTTGGCGGTATGAGGTTGCCCATCGGCCGCCTCTTCGTCGATAACCTGACGATTCACTACGGCGTGGCTGGACCCAGCCCGAGGCGGGAGAAAGGCGGCCACTGCAGGCGTTGTCACGGCCAAAAGACCGAGAATAGTCTTTTCGAAACGCATCTTGGATGGTGTGAAGGGAGTTCTGTCAAGAAAGTGTCAAGTACGAGGTCTCTGCTCAGGAGGTGCTGTTCCACGATCCAGTAGTTAGAGGTGACTGGGTCAACCGCTTGAGTTTTTATATAATTTCCAACTCCCAGAAAAGGCGCACGCCGACATCATCCAATAACCACGTGAAGTCTCTATTGAGATTTGAGATGGTGATACGATGCAAGTATCAGATTGCTCGACAGACTCACAGCCAAACCTACAGATGCAAAGCTATTATTGGTATTGGTATCTGAATCTTTTGTACAGATGCTCAGCAGGACCCCCAAGATTGGTAATGGCCTATATTACATCACATTTTCTCACGATCAACGAGCAGATTGACTGATCTTTGGCAGAGTGAAACAAGCGGCTATCCCGATTTGGAATAGCGACATGATCTCAAAGATTGGACAGCACAAGTCAAGCCTGGATCTTTCGTCGCACCACCCACACTCAACGGAACTCAACCTGTGTCTGTAGCGGTATTCTCGCAGCAGACACGCATCGTAGATGGCTAGCAAAGCCCCGCTTGAGATATTCGGGCTGTGTGATAAGCTTTCAAAGCACTTCGAACATCACATTTAGCCTTTCTCGTCCCATCCTCATGTAGAACTACGGAAAGCCAGAGATCTTGAGATCGTCGCACCACGATTAATGGGCCGGGAAACAGAGTCGCCCTCGCTTCTGAAGAGAGTAAGCCGCCCGAAGACCGAGGGTGCTGCTGGGAGAATGTGCTATACTGGGAGAGATGTTCCTGGATCGACCCAAGCTACGTCAAAGGACTTGCAATGCACAGGGGATTAGTCTCTCCTGTCAGCTGTGGCAAAACATCACGGTTCATGACATGACTATGAATTTTATGGAGGCCTTCTTTTCTTTTACAGCAATGATATAGCATTCAATATCAAATCCTGACGAGATGACTCACCTGGGAAATCGGAACATATTGACTACAACACCGCAGCCACGAGGGTTACTACACTGTACCATCGTCATTCCTCCTCCACGCGGCTGAGCCTCGTCCCCTCCCGCCTCTTTGCATTCTGCCGCTTCCTCGAAGGCGGTCTTGTGCAGTTCGTGCAGGTTCCGCACCTGCAATAGGGAGACTCGACGATGCTCGACGGACGAGCCCCCCGAGACGAATTGGGTCTGGGTTTGTTGACGGGTACCGGAGCGAGAAGGATGTCCATGTTGCGGTTGCCGTGCGACTTACCTCTTCCCTTGCACCCGCGTCCGCTGCTACCCTTGGCGGGAGCGCGAGGAGAAGGCTTGCTCGATGCGCAACCCATGATTGTAGTCTTGCCGGTGCTGATCTCTATTGGGAATCCAGCGACTTCTTAACTCAGCTTAACTCGAGTCGACCCTAGAATGAGACGGAAAAAGTTTGTCAGTGTTGCTAATGTGAGTCCAAGTCCAGGTCTTTGATGCTGCTTGTTATGCTATTAGAAATGGAAGTGAGAAAAGCCCAGATCTTTGTTTATATAGAAGACGATGTTAGTCCTGACTTGAATGCTATATCTTCGAACAAGGGACGTTGTCAAAGGTAGTACAATAGGCTTGATTCCTCGAGTTGCCCTTTCTAATGAAGCTCTTGGATGTCAAGTTGATTGTGCTCAGGGTGCGACGCTAGAATGGGTCGATGGCATGTTCCATTTGAATGACAACGACATTGTCCTTTGTCAAGGCCTTTGTTATGACAAACGAATCTGGATTTGGTATTGCCGTTTCTGGTTCGGGTGGGAATAAAGCATTGCTACTGTTGTTCCTTGGGCAGATAACTGAACAGCATCCGGAGCAATTAACCATAAAACTATTGCAGCCCTGCAGGTATTTGAATAGATGCTTTGGGAGACAAGTATCACATCTACACGTATCAACAATCTGTTTTAGACATTCCCGCCTACACACCGTAGTTTTCCTGATTTCCTACCAATTTCGAATTCTCATGGTTTTATATACTTGTAATTTCACAATTTGCCTGTTCGTAACAATCATGTTAAGGATTTACATTTAGGGAAATGCTGCTTTTTGAGAGCGTATTGGTGGTATGGTGGTAGTACAGCCAGACCCTCTTAATTTTGCCGGCAGAAAGCCACTTGCATTGACAAAACAACAGGCTTCATTATACTGTGGTAATATGTTACGACTTTTGCTTACTCCGTCCAGGGTAAACTCACACAGGCTTCACTACAGTCCGTGAACCTGCGCCTCAGCAGTGCCTATCGCCGGCGGCACCTCCTGCTACCTATGGCGCCTCAACAGGCTACAAAACCCATCCAACCCTGAATCATCACTCGTCGTACGCTCACCTCGGCCGCCGAAGTCGCTGCAACAAAGGCCGAGCCATCCGTGGGCATGCCGACCCTGCTGCCCCAGAAGGAGTACGGCTTCGTTATGTCCTGGGCGGGCGACACAAACCAGCTCAAGGCGCCGAGAACCAACATCTGAACTACGCCGACGTGGGGGCGCGCATCGGCAGGTAAGCTGGGCGATCTACAGGTCGCCGGGGTGGCGGGGCCAGACGGCTTCGACCAAGTCAACCTAGAGCTGGGCCGATTGGCTCTACAACCCCGGCAGGTTCATGGACAAGCTGGTCCAGTCGGTCGTTCCGGATCCGGACGAAAGCGCCAGACGGTTTGCGGCGCTGCGCGGGTTGCGGACATCCCGGACGCTGACGGCATGAGAACTTTGCCCTATGAACAACCTCTTCTCCGGGCGCGACGTCTACGTCGTCGGCTGGGAGCTGGCGCAGTTCGGTGAGGCGGCCGGCGACGTGGCCGTGTGGGCGGTCGAGGCGATGGTGCTCGAAGGCCGGCACGGGGAGCGCGGGCTACTGGCTTCTTTCCTACGGGCTTATAAGGAGGTAGCTGCCGGCATTGTGGATATTGGTATACTTTATACGCCGTTGCACCCAGGCTTTGGGGAAGCTCTGAGGACGAGGTCCCTGTCTGGGAGAAAAGGGCAGTGAGCTTCTTAAGGCCTGGGGCTAAGGGTGATTTGGAAAGTCTTAGGAAGAGTAGTATTGGGGCGTTGATGGGATAGAACTTGTGGCTTCTCGCTGGCCTTAACGGTTGAGGAGTCTAGATCTTTTGTTCAACTAACGTAGCAGCGTTCAAAGCCCAAGGTAGTAGTCCCGCATTCATGCACTAATGCTCGTTGCCAGCGCTTAGGATGGCCGTACAGATCGGCTAAAACAGAGTGTTGGTTTCCCAACTGCTGTGTGGGAACAATAGGTATGCTATGGGCGTGCAGCTACCGTCCCGCTTATAAGACGTATGGTTTATGCACACACTCATCGATCTCCAATGCTAGACTAGTACAACCAGGCCAAGTCTTCGGCTATTAACTTTGATGTAACCGGTACTTGGCTTTACGATCACGCTAGCAACGCACGGCACGGCTCGAAAGCTTATGTCTCAAAAGGGGTCTTGACCACATGCCGAATCATGACAGGGTTTGCCTTTGCGTCCCTAGGTAAGGTGTCGACGGGATGTGACACCACCCATCCCAGATCGACGACCTGTGTAAGTTAGATTATGGCTAGGCTCGGCATAGTGTTTATCCTGGCATGAACTGCCAGGTTCAACACCCTTATATTACCTCGGGAGGGTGACTACCTAAATTTGCCGCCCAGGGTAGCCGGCATATGCTCTTGGTGATAGCGAGGTGTGAATCGCGCAACTAGGTAAGGTAGATACAGCACAAGATACTTATACCTCGGCCTCAACTTCAGCCGAGCGGGAGTGGCGTAGCGAGTACTACCACTATCTTTGCACACCCCCCTCCCCCGGCCTTCCCAACTCACCTTCAAAATAGCTGCACCCAGGGTCATCGGAAATCTAAATCTTCTCGACCAACCGAGCTTCGAGAATAAGCATTAAACTTTTAAACTCGGCCAATGAGAGAGTGAAAATTTTTGACCTGAACATGGATATAGGAATCGCTACGTTCGTAGTGTTTCGCTCGTTTCGCTCATTACACATTCCTTCCCTCCGCTGAATGATACCCCTTTTGTGCAATAAGAGGCAAGGGTCGGCGCCGGGCTTCGTTTAGCAATCTCATCTCCGTGGATCTTGGATCGGGATTTGTGTATTTCCGGCTAAACCCCTACCCTGACATACGATAACACTCGGTTAGGGGCTGTTTACCTCGGATCCAGTCTTGTCCAAACCCAGCCACTCAAGTCGCACAGCTTTACATAGTGTGGCCTCAGCACGCCCCAGCCCGTCCCGTCCCAGAAGTGGGCATGGAGGCCATCTCCGTCGAATCGACGCAGTCGGCGCGGGGCCTACGTTTCTGGGCTGTAGTCGCCGCCCTCGCCGCCGTCAAGCTGATGCTGGCTCTCCAAATCACCTTTGTGTCCACCGCCATGCCCACCCTCGTCGATACCCTGGGCATGGGCGCCTAATTCGTATGGGCGCCGAACAGGCCGGCACTGGCGAGGTATTCCTCACTCCCTCATCCCTCATCCAGCCCCCTCCCCCTCCCAGCGCAGAGATGTTCCCACCCCTGGGCCAGCTATCCGACCTCTTTGGCCGCCGCATCCCGACCTGCCTCTCTATCCTGACCTTCGTCATCGGCAGACGTAGCTTCGGTCGCCGCAACATCCTCGGCCCAGCTGATCGTCGGCGGCGTCGTCCAGGGCCTGGGCACGGGCGGAGTCAATGTAATGACGGCAACCGTAGTCTCGGACCTGGCCCCCGTGCGCCGCCGCGGGCTCTATACGGCTTTTATGCTGGCCGGGTACCTGGTCGGCGCCTCCACGGGGCCGCTGCCTAGCGATTAGGTCAATTCTCCTGTCTGTGTGTTTCCACAGCATGTCCTGTCTGTGTGTTTCCACAGCATGCTGCTGCTCGTGCTGGCCCGCGCGGGCGTCCAGCTGCTGCCGCTGGTGGCCGTGGCCGTCCCCGTCAGCACCGGCTCGGTGATACTGGCCCAGCAAGCTGGGTCAGTACAGATTGCTGCACGTCTCTGGGATTTGCGGTTATGTTCGCGGTACAACGGCCGTCCCTCACTTAGCACGATACGAGAAGTTTGTGAAACGTAAACACTGAAAATCCGAAGAAAAAAAAAGAAGTCTTAGAAAAAACGGACTTAATAGGCCCTTGGATAAACTATATCACTCTTCAATCCGCAAACTCTCCATTAACAGCCTTAAGCTCGGGTTCGGGCTGCCAAAATGCTCTTCCAACGCATCGATTTCCTTGGCGATGCCGTCCTGCCACCCGATCAATAGCTTCTTAGTGGCCTGCACCGCGCCGCTTTTGTGCAGCAAGTCAACGACATACTTCTTGCTCTCGGCGGGCTCAGCCTTGCCGTCCCGCATCGCCCGGAACACGCCCTCGACCTGCACTAGCCTGTCCGGCCGCGCGCGCGCGAGGTGCACGAGCAGGTACGAAAACTTTCGTTCGTCCAGGTCCTCCGCGAAACCCTTCTTGCCCGCGTACTCGGCCGACGTGATGTTGAGATAATCGTCGCGCACCTGGTAGTACAGCCCGGACAGGCGCGAAAAGGCCGCAAAGGCGGCGCGCGACTCGGAACAGCCCACGTCGCTGGCGGTGATCATAAGCTCGGCGATCAGCGAAAGGAACGCGCCCGTCTTCAGCCCCACCATGTCCAGGTACTCGGACTCTGTAGGGCAGCGGCGGTTCGCCGTCCAGTGCAGGTCCAATGATTGGCCGAGGAAAAGCTCCTGCAGCCGCTTCAGCAGCACGCTCATCATGTCCCGGTTGCCGAGGTCGTGGACGGCCTGCACGGCTTGCACGTAGAGGTACGTGGCGCCGTTGATGGCGGGGCCCACGCCGTAGACGACGTGTGTGGCGGGGAAACCGCGGCGGAGCTTTGAACCGTCTTCGATGTCGTCCAGGATCAGCGACGAGTTGTGCAGACAGTTGATCACGGACTTTATGCTCTCCATCGCCTCGGAGGGTACGTCGAGCCACCGGCTGTAGCAGTCTACCAACGCGGAGCGGAAGCCCTTGGACGGCATGGATTGGATGTATTTGATCGGGGCTGAGATCACCTCCTGCCCGTTGGCGTTGCAGTCAGAGACCGAGCTTGCAGACGACGGCGGCGTCGACTCCCGCGTCTCGCGCGACGCGGCAGATGACGTCTCGCCGTCCGCCGACACCGCAGGGCTCTCGGACCCTGTTACCGCCCGCCCCAGCCCGGCCAATTCGTGGACCCGCGGGTGGTCCGGTCCGGGCTGCTCCGGAACGTGGGTCCAATCGTTGTGGCGGTAGCACTGAGAGCTCCAATAATCGTTGCCGGCCAGCGCGGTATGCAGGTTCTCCAAAAACTTGACAAGCTCGGGGCGGAGGGTCGGGTGCGCCGCGTAAAAGTCGTTTTTGGACTGCACCCATCTCGCCTCCTCCTCCACGACCATTTCGGCGACTCTGCGCTTCGCCTGCTCCTCGGTCCAGGACCGGTTCTGCTTCATCATAAACCAAATGGTGTTGAACACCTTGCCCGCCTCCTGGGTCTTGGCCTGCTCACGCTCTCGAGGCCAGCTCCAGTAGTCGTTGGTCAGAAGCATGCAGCGTTCGACGTGCTGGATCGGCACTGCCATAAGGGCGTATTCTTCGTCCGTAACCACGATGCCGAGCGAAAACTCGAGCATGGCGTAGTACGCGCTACACTCCTGTTAGTTGCGATTCTACTGGAGGGGACTGCCACACTGACCCCATGCCGCCGTTGTCGGCCCTGGACTGAAAATACTCGTCCAGGCCGTCGATGTTGTCCGAATCATGCGTTTCCATGATGGCGAGCCACTTTTTGCGGTAGGCGTCTAGCATCCGCAACGCGCCAATCCTGTCGACCCGGATGCACTCGAGGATCGCAAGCGACACTAGATCCTTGGTTTTGGCTGAACGGGAATCAGACGACAGCGCGCGCGCGTCGGATACGTCCATGGCCGCGTCCAGGTCCATATGCTCGGCGTGAGCGGCCGCGATGGACATTTCCTCGCAGGCATCTATGTTTTGTTAGCGAGAGCTTACTTAACCTAGTATTTATGTTTATTTTGAGTTTGTGTTTTGCTCTGGAAAAAAAAAGTAAAAATAACAAGGGGGTAGGCACCATCATGAAAGCATCCAACGTCAAGCAAATAACACAGCAACCCTAGGCGGTCAGGGAAGCTCTCAGGCCAGATGAAGCTTCCCCAGTTGCCGACTCTGCACGGCGAGCCGTTGGACTTTTTGTCCTGGCCGTCGCACATAATGCGCCCCCAGTCGCCCGTCAGGCACACGGCGCCGGCGTCGGCCAGGGCGTCGTGCCGGTGGATGCGCACGGGCAGGGAAGTGAGCGCACCCGACGCCACGACTGTCTCGCGGTCCACCGGGATGGAATAAGGGTAGAGTTCTTCATGGGAAAGCATTGTGCAGCTCGAACTTGGTGGTACGATGTGGTTTGGCCAAGCTGATGTTGTCAAGTTGGGAGAGGCGGGATTTGCCCGGGGGTATTGAGAGACACGGGGCCGGGACTCGGGGCGCAGATTTTCGATGTGTCAACTTAAAAAAGGGCTCCTCTGATCCCCAGGGCTATCTGCTTCCCGTTCACTGGCGTGCAAGAAGACATCAAAGGTCTGTTTATCTTCTGCATGTCGTGTCTCCATGAAGGCGAGAACGGGGAAGCGGTGAAGGCGATGAGGGCTTGGTCCGCGCACCACCGCGAGCTCGGCCTTTCCGCTCTGCCGGCCTTTCATTTTAAGCACGTTGATCGCCGTCGTACCCAGTCGGCGGTAAATTCATCTCCCTTGTTCCTGGCAACGGCCACGAGTACAAGGTTTCGGGATCATCGCGCACCGACCGTGCGGAATACGAAGGCGGCTTACCCTCGAGCCTGACAATGTTGTTGCATAATCTACTGGATGACGTCTCTTCCAATGCCGGTTTCAGATAAACTCAAATCTGGCGAGAGTAGGTAACAGTAATATTCTAGTCTAGTTGCTAGTACTGCACGGGGAGACGGAGATAGCACTTTTGCAGAGCTTTTGCAAGTCCTTTGAATACCGACTCGCATACAGTTCAGATGTTGCACTCCCAAACAAGATTAACAGATGCTCTATATCCATATGGCTCCCCCTGTCGACGGGGTGGTACCTCAAAGTACCACCCAAAGCAAGGAGGGCGTGTTCAAGTAGCGTTTCGTGTAAAGGGTGTCGCCCTTACCCAGAGAGCCCGCTTCTCGCGCATTAATCGCACCGTTGCGTCGCCGCCAGCCACCCAGCTGGCCGACTGGTCACAGAGGGTCAGGTCAAAGTGCCAGAAGAGCGTAGTCATTACCATACGGACTTCGTGGTAGACAAGCCTGTGATGAGTCGTCAGTATCAAACTCGAATCAAGAACGAAACGAAAGTAAAGGCTCCACCCAGACAGAGCCAAGGGCCCAACTCACCGCTTCCCGATACAATCCATACTCCCCTTGGCAAACGGCTTAAACGTATCCCGTCTGTCCGCATCGTATGGAGCCGGCGGGGACGGCAACCAGCGCTCGGGGACAAAGGCGTGCGGGTTGGCAAAGTTGGCGGACAGGTGGGCGCTGGCCCAGTGCGGCACGCCACAGATGCTGCCCGCGGGCAGAAAGTACCCATCCACGGTGGCGCCTCCCTCAGGCACCACCCGCGGGATGGCCACCGAAAAGGGAGTGTGCTGACGCAGCGCCTCCATGATGCAAGCGTCCAGGTACGGGAGGCGGTCGAGGTTGGCAACCGTGATATCGGACGCGTTGGGGATGCTGCGGATCTCGGACACGAGCTTGGCGTGGACCGACGGCGTGCTGAGCACCCACCAGATCATGCCCGCCATCAGCACCGGGGTGGATTCGGCACCAGCCAGGCAAAGGATGGATGCGAGGTCGTTGGCCTGACCGTGGGAAAGCGGGCTCGCCGTGTTCTGCATCGCGGCCCAGATCAGCGACATGACGTCGGTGCGGGATTCGTCGGCGTTGTCGAGCCAGCGCGCGGCCTTGGCCTCGGCCGTCACGCGCAGGCTGTTCCAGAACCGCATCAGCGGCAGACGTAGCAGCAGGGCGTACAGCGAGCGGGTGGTGTCGTAGCGAAGCACGACCTGCAGCGCAGATAGGAACGGCGCGCCCAGCTCGATGGCGCGCAGGTACGGGTGGTTGGTGTTTGTATCCAGGCAGCCGAAGCTTTCGCCGAAGCTGAGCACGCCCATGGTGTCAAAGGTCATCCACACTAGCTTTTGGGCAATGTCCACCGGTTCGCCGTCGTGCTCTGCAACATGGAGCCGCAGTTTCGTCACCCATTCGGCCAGGATATCAGCGTGCCGGCGGATGGTGCGGTCGGTAAAGGCGGGCTGGAGCAGACGGCGCACAACGTTATGCTCTTGTTTGACGGGGGAAATAAAGCCGCCGCGTTCACTCAGCTGCGTCACGCGGAGGAAGTTCAGGTCCCGCGGGAATACGCGGCTGCTGCAGATGTCTTCCCAGGACTGCGCGCTGGCGTTGGAGACTTCGTTTGGTCCTGTGCGGACGATAGGGCCGTATTTCTCGTGAAGAGCCACGAGGTCTTTCCAGTGTACACCAAGCACCTGCTGGCGCCATAGCCTGGGGATCCAGGAGATTGCATAGAGCTTTGGGCCGGGGACTGGGGCGAGTGGGTGGAAGTAGAGGTTGTAAATTATTCTATACATGCGGTAGCATATCTGAGGCGGGTTAGCGAGTCTCAAGGACGAAGGCGGAAAGATGAAGTTCGCAATGCTTACAAAGACAAGCAGGAGCATATATATGGATAGTGCCATTTTGAAGGTGAATGGGGTCTTTCGACTAACTGCTTACTCCGAGCTTGATCCTGATAGTATTCACAGTCTTGAAAGACAGAAAATGCCGGGAATAAAGAACGCAGAGCTACTCGTCTTCTTATGAGTCCACCTGGGGCCAGGTGGGGTGCGTGGATGTGACATGGTGGCTAGTCCAAGCCTATCTTGATACATTTAATACCTACCCTTGATACCCTCCTCGCATTTCACCCTCCGTTCTACTGTCATGTCACACCGCAACCAAAACCACACATCCACTACCATAAGCCAGTCCATCCCACCAACAGCCATGGACCAGTCTATCCGCGCGAGATACGCCCATGAGCGCAACAAGCGCCACCACCCAGACGGGCTGAGGCAGTATATCGTCGACCTGGAAGCGTCCGCGCAACATAGGCACTACCAGGCCGACCCATGGGCCGAACCCAGCCCGCCGTCTGCCCTGCGCGACGGCGACGCCTGCATAGTCCTCATCGTTGGCGCCGGGTTTGGCGGCATCTTGTTCGCCGCCAACCTGGTCAAGGCGGGCATGGATCCGGCGCGCATCCGGCTCGTCGATACGGCGCGGGGGTTCGGCGGCACCTGGTACTGGAACCGCTACCCCGGCCTGCACTGCGATGTTGAGAGCTATATCTATATGCCGCTGCTTGAGGACACCGGCTACGTCCCGAGCGAAAAGTATGCTGCAGGCCCGGAGCTGAGGGCGCACGCGCAGCGGATCGCGGAGCATTTCGGGTTTGCGGACAAGGCGCAGTTCGGGACGCGGGTGGACGAGCTGCGCTGGGATGACGACAGGAGGGAGTGGGTGGCAAACCTGCTTGTTCTCAAAGACCAGACGCCTATTGCGGTCCGCACCAAGTTCGTCATGACGGCCTACGGCATCGGTCACTACCCCAAGCTGCCCGCGGTGCCGGGGCTGGACGCCTTCGAAGGGAAAGCATTCCACACCAGCAGGTGGGACTACAGCGTCACCGGCGGATCGGAAGCACAGCCGGATTTGACGTTGCTAGCCGACAAGCGCGTCGGCATCGTGGGCACCGGCGCCACGGCCGTTCAAGCGATCCCGCACCTGGCGCGCTGGGCAGGAAAGCTGTACGTCTTCCAGCGTACGCCCAGCAGCGTAGGACCGCGGAACAATAGACCCACCGACCTGTCGCAGTGGGAAGCGGACGTCGCCACGCACAAAGGGTGGCAGATGGACCGCGCCGAGAATTTCAACGCGTTCCTGGCCAACGAGACGCCCCCGCCAGCAAAAGACCTGGTCGACGACGAATGGACGCGGCTGCCTTCTTACAGCGCGCTGATCGGCAGCGACGTGGGGATGGACGCCGGCAAGGAGGGCGTTGGGCGGTACGTCGCTATGCTGGAGGAGCTGGATCTGCCGCGGCAGGAATCGCGCCGCAGCTGGGTCGATAGCATCGTACACGACCGCGCCACCGCCGAGAACCTCAAGGCGTGGTATCCGTCTTGGTGCAAGCGGCCGTGCTTTAGCGACGACTACCTCCCGGCCTTTAACCGGCCCAATGTGTGTTTGGTCCCGACGGGGGCGCGGGGCATCGATGGCATCTCGGGAAAACACGTCACGGTCGACGGGACAGACTACGAAGTCGACGTGCTGATCTTTGCTACGGGCTTCCGGCCACCTACGAGCGGCAGTCCAGCCGAGAGGAGCAGGATGAAGGTTTACGGCCGGGGAGGGAAGGATATGGATGCCAAGTGGGCGGCGGTGGAGGGGCTGCGAACGCTGCACGGGCTGCTCGGGCGCGGGTTCCCGAACTTCCTTTTCCCTGGGCCGAACCAGATGGGCGCCGCGCCCAACGGGACCTACCAGCGGGACCGGTTGGGTGAGCATTTTGCCTACATCGTGACCGAGGCGGCGAGGCGCAAGGGAGGATACGACGTCGTGGTCGAGCCAACAACTGAGGGAGAGAATGAGTGGAGCGCCAGGGTTGCAAACCATGCGGTGAGACTGAGTGCCATGGTTGGTTGCACGCCGAACTACATGATCAAGCCTGAGGATCAGAAAGCGGAGGAAGTGGGGACGAGGGAGCGGCTGGTGATCAAGGCGAGGGGTGCGCTTTGGGGGAGGGGTGTGCGAGATTACATGGATATTTTGAGAACTTGGAGGGACCAGGGGGACATGAGTGGGCTTGCCCTTGAGTGATTTGTTTTTACGTGAGGTAACCGAAACATAAAGTTTGGAAGCCAGTGTGTGGTTGGCAACTATCGGGGCAGTCAAAGTCGGTTGTATCGTTGGCTGGTTATGGGTTATCTCGCGCGAAAGGTTCCCCTAAAGGCAAGGAAATCTTCGAGTCAATATATCAAATCGGAGAAGTCCTCACACGCCAAGGTTGACGCAGCAACTGTGACTGTTGGGAACAAAAGCAAGTTACAGTCTTTCCCAGTATTATGTAGAAGCATCGTAAGTATAACACATACAGACTCGACTTTACCATGAGCCAAACGAGACAAGAATTTACAGTGATCACATTATCATGATTAGAGCTCTGGAAATGAGTTTAAAAACAGCCTTGTCAACAGATTCCTTAACACCCTGGACGCTGGTATGCCTTGCCATCGCCACAGTCGGCTTCTTCCTCCTCGACTGCCCAAAGGTATATCCTGGCATTCCACTGCCGGGCGCAGCACATGGCCTCTTGGCCCGCCGGAGTGCCGGGAAAGAATTTCGGCGTCGAGGGCGGGAGATGGTGCGCGAGCTTGCCAAGGTGCCTTTTTCCCACACCCGAGACTCACTGTATCTTGTAATCACGTCTAACGCGTCTTTTTGTCGATATGGTAACAGACAGACAAGCCCTTCCAAGTCATCACTGACACAGTGACCAAGATCTTCCTCCCACCGCGGTATGCCGAGGAGATCAAGCACATCAAGGAGCTGAGCTTCACGCGGGCACTGGCTGTGGTTAGCTTCTCCGTCTTTGACCTTTGTGGATCTTAGTAGTAACGCTGCAAATAGGAGCTGCTTGCTGGATATCCTGGGTTCGAGCCCGTTGCTGCTATTGCCGACGACGCCAACATCATCCAAACAGTCGCGCGGCTGAACATTACCACCTCTCTGAGTATGCCTGCCCATCCAGCTTCTAGCCCCTGACTGAATCATCTACTTACACAAGATAGGGCACCTGACCGATGAGATCTCCGCCGAGGCAACAGCCACATTAGCCGAGCACCTCGGCACAAGTACCGGTACCTATCTCTCCCGTTATTCAATCCCAAATCCAGAATACTAATACGGCGGGACAAAGAGTGGCAGCAAACCCTCCTTAAGCCATTCACCCGCACTCTGGCAGCCAGGGTCTCCGCCCGCGTCTTTGTCGGTCCACTCCTCTGCGCCGACAAGGCCTGGCTGGCCGTGTCGGCCGGCTACGCGGCGCAGTGCCACATCGCCGCATTCAAGCTTCAGACATGGCCGCGACCATTGCGCTGGGCGATCAGCTGGTTCTTGCCCGAGTGTCGCGCGCTGCGGAGGACGGTGCATGAAGCCAGGCGGATCCTGGCGCCGATCGTTGCCGAACGGGAGGCCAGGCCCGGGGAGGACACTATTTCGGTATGTCCTGGCGAGTCTCGAGATGTAATGATATTGCGTACCTAGGCAGCTGACATCCAAATACAAAACAGTGGCTCCAAGCCGCCCTCAGCAAATCGAGCCTCACCCGCTACACCGTCGCTGATTTCCAGCTCGGCCTGAGCCTGGCCGCCATCCACACCACCACTGAGCTGCTCACTCATGCGCTGCTGGACATAATCAACTCCGGGCCTGAGCTAATCGACGACCTGCGCAGGGAGATCATCGACGTGCTTGGCGGCGGCGACTGCGCCTTCACAAAGACGAGGCTCTATAACCTCCGGCTGCTGGACAGCGCCATCAAGGAGTCACAGAGGGTACACACCGCGCGGCTTGGTAAGTTGCTTTCGTCCCAAAGCATCCACACCATCCAGACCTCAACTAACGCCAAGCCGACAGGTGGGATGGGCCGCGTAGCCCTCACACCAACAACCCTGCCGTCGGGCCTTCACATCCCGGCGGGCGCATACACAACCGTCCTACTAAGCTCGCACGCAGATCCTAACCTCTTCCCGGCCCCTGAAAAGTACAACCCTCGCCGGTTCGCCGAAATGCGCAGCCGTCCCGGCCAGGAAAAGGACTGGCAGCTGGTGACGACGTCGCCGCACCACCTGGCGTTCGGATACGGGGCGCACGCGTGCCCAGGGCGGTTCCTCGCCGCTGCCGAGGTCAAGATCGCTCTGGTCAGGTTGATAATGGGCTACGACTGGCGGGTCGAGGGACTGCGTGGCGATGTCGGGCTGGTAAGTGCCATGCGGGTTGCTGATCCGGCGGCGAGGGTTTTTTATCGGACGAGGGTGAGCGAGGTGATGTTTTGAGCAGGCTGCAAGGCTGCAGGCTGGACTATGTTGCGGAGTATGTATGTAGTAAAATCTGAAGCCTCAGGCAAATAGAACCACCTAGCTGGGTACCTACCTGTGCAGTCAATCCTTGAAACACAGCACCTCGGCACACTTGGCTACCTTGTCCCTCCCCTCCGTCCCAGCCCAGATCTCGTATGCAGCACGTAATCTTCCCAGTTCATCCTCACTCAAGATACCCCTTTCAACAGCATCTTCCAACCCGATCCCCCTCCCAACAACCTGCAGTGCCTCGGACGACCTTTGTATCACATCCCCGACCACGATCCACTCGAACCCTGCCTCCCTCGCCCAGCCCTCCAGCATAGCGCCGGCACGAGGGTGTCCTCCCCTCGCAGTCAACAGCGCCGCTACGTAGACGGCATGCAGCTCGAGCCCAGGAACGTTGGGCGTCCACCGCACCTCCCGGACGATATCCAGCGGGTCGCGCAGCGCCACTACCCCGCCGGGCTTGAGCACCCTCCTAAATTCCCTCAGCGCACGTACCGGGTCGGGTACATGCGTGAGGCAGGTGTGCGCGTGAACGACGTCGAAGCTCGCGTCCGGGAACGCGGACAGGTCCTGAGCGTCGGCGGTGCGGAAAGCTAGGTTGGGCTCGACGTGGGCCTGCCGGGCAAAAGCGACCATAGCGAGGGTGATGTCGATGCCCGTCACGTGGCCGGCTGGGCAGAGGAGCGCGAGGTCATGGGTTATGCTGCCTGAGCCGCAGCCGACGTCGAGGATTGTATGGTGTGGGAGGAGGTGGGGGAGGAGGTATGCTGCTTCGATGTGGGCGCGGCGGGTATTGTAAGCGGATTCTGGTGACATATTTACTGGGACGTCTTGCTGGCTTTTGATGGTTCTCCAAGGCTATTGCTGGGGATTTGCTGATATGTGAATAGGTAGGTAGGTAACGTAACGCAAGGTATACAAGGTATCTACTGGATCCTGTCTGATTCTTCGGCCCTTTCCGCGTTTTTGCCATGCTGTGATCATCTTCCCTCTCCCAGCCGCACAGGCGGCTTTTAAACGCCCGCCCCGGAGGTGACAGCGATGTAGGAGAGTCATTATAGAAGCGGTCAAGGCTTCGATTCGCAGACCCTGCAGTGAAAGGAACTCAGTGAAAGTCCGACGTCTCTGCGTTTCTATGGGTGTGGATATGGCCGATGGGCTCCCGGCCTCTTTGCTGATTACAGAGTCCTGTACACTAAAACAAAACTTTAAACAAGATGCTGTTATGTGGGATGTGGGCATAGTATGCCACATACCTTGCCCCTGGCCAAAACCCGGCTTTTTCATACCTTGTCAACTCTAGTTACCCCTCGAGGCGCATTTCGTGACTGTTCCGGTCCATGGCGGGGGACAAGTCATCGTTGCAGACCCGACCAAAGCACGCCGAAATGTCCATCGTATCTCCGTCCAAAACATTCACTCCGGGCCTGGAGTTTGCCAGGGCATATGTCGACCTTGCCGGCCAATTCGACAAGGAATGCGCCACCGCGCTAGAGATCATCAAGGCCAAACTCCCGGTACCTTACACTAAACCTCCACCCTCGACCTGTTCCGCCACTAACAGCGACAGATCTTCGCGGAGCTTCAAACCCTCCTCTCCATATCCTTCAGCGACGGCACCCGCACCTCACCACCCATCTACATCGACGCGCGGCGAAACCCGGTTCGGCTCCTGGACAAGGCGGACTCGGACCCAAATGCGAAGACGACGCTGCGGCCGGGTTACGTGGCGCGCTTCCATGACGGCGCTCTCGACCCGCGCCTAGGGCTATTCATGGACGCGCGCACGATCCCGGCCTCGGTGCCGACAGGCGATGTGCCCAAGGTGATCCGGTGGGCGGACCTGCTGAACAAAACGCCGGTGCGGCTGCTCAGGCGCGCCGAGCATCTCGACCATTCGAGGCTGCCGCGGCCCACGGAGGATTTCGAGCGGGTGAAGCGGGACTTGGAGGAGTTCGGCTATGGGTCGGGTTATCCAACAGCCCGTGCCCTACAGGCAGATCCTTGGCTGACCCAAAGGGACGAACAGGCTGTTGAAGAACGCGCTGCTGCCCGCCGAAGTGGCCGTCGTGCGCGACGCCGTCATGGCCCAGGCCGCCGGGGAGCGGGCCGCGGGCGTCGCGACGTTTGACGGCGGGCCGAACGGCCCAAACCAGCGAGTTTGGTGCGACACAACGTCTCCTCCTGTTTATTTTCTCTGGGCGGCGCAGGCTAACAAACCCCCCCCCCCCAGGAACCTGATCAACAAGGGCGACGAGTTCATGTATCTATCGTAGCCCCCCTTCTTCCCTCTGCACCCCACATCTGACCACAAACACAGAGACCTCCTCAACCACCCCCTGATCGACGCCGTCGTCCCCTGGTTCCTAGGAGAGCACGCGCACATATCCACCTATACGGCCAACATCGCGCGACCAGGCAACGTACCCATGGTGGTGCATACGGACCAGGCGGCCAAGACGCCGCCGCATCGCCACATGGCGCTGGGGATCAACATTTCCTTCTACCTGGTCGATGCCGAAGACATCAACGGCGCCACGAGGGTCTGGCCTGGGAGTCATGTTGGGAACGTCGCGCCGGATGACATTTGGAGTGTCGTGAGTTGCGCCGTGTCTTTGAACCAGGAGCCGAGCAACTGCTAATGCAAAGTATCCCACCAACCCTAAAAAGGACGGCTCAATCCCGGCAGAGGGCCCCGCGGGCACAGCCGTGATTTTCGAAAATAGGCTTTGGCACACCACCGGGCCGAACCGCTCCGATCCGACGGCCGCGAATGCCGAACGGCCTATCATCTTGCTGCATTTCGTGCGCTCGTACGTTCGGGCGGGCGAAAACTCCTACTTAAGCTTGAGGAAGGAGGTTGAGAACAAGCTACCGGAGCGGCAGAAAGCGTTTTTCGGGTTCAGGAAGGTCCCCGGGGCTGGGAGTGTGGATGGCGGGACCAAGGTCGAGTTTGTGAGCAGGATCGAGGATGCGGTTGGAAGACTGAGGGGGTGATGATGTCTTTGGCTGTCGGGAGCCCGAGAAGCATACAGATAGGTATCTACATGGTTCATTTCAACCCATCCGTGCTGGTGCCTGCTTCTGATGTGTAGTCCGGTCCGGTGGCCTTTGAATAAGCTTTTATATTGATGTGGTTGAGTCTCGGCCAAACGACCTACATTCAACCTCCTGCTCAAAGCCAAACGTGAAGAGTTATCCAAGTAATGAATGCAGCACTATTTGAAGATCGAACTTTGATATCTTGTTTACTCCTCTAGTTCGAATCAAATCAGACTGATTGCTCTACTACTGATAGTACAGACTTGACAAGCTTCCTGTCGCCGTAGTGCCGGCACAAACCGCCGTTTAGTCTACAATTTCCTTTGTGTTTTCAGTCTCGGAACTCGACTTTCTTTCCTCCCCAGCCTTTAACGACTTCGGAGACTGCTTTCTCGCGAACCTGTCGTGGTCGAGTTTGCCAGAGTAGCAAAAGACCACCTCCTTACCAGCCTGTTTGAAACTGCTCGAAGTGTTTAGTTTCGCGGGCGACCTTAGGTTGATTACACAGCTGCTCGTCGTACCCAGTACAATTTCCACTCCTCGCTCTTGGCCTTGAGCTTTTCCGGAAAACATCAAGTCCAAAACCCTTATTCACTGTTGGTGTCTCCCCATCGTCAAACGGACCTGGGTTGGAAAGGCTATTGTCGACAAACCGGTGTTCAGCGGACGCGATCGTCCAACGACAAAATAGGAATCTTTTAACGCCAAATTCGTATCGTCTGTTTTTCTGTCATGGTCCTTTGTTGTCGACTCAGCCTCAAGTCACTTTCCGGTCATGTTAACGTACAAAGCAAATGATCACCCGCCAGAGTGAACAACCACCCGTCTTTGTTGTTCGAGTGCAAGTTAAATATCTTTGCACGATCAGCAAAATCCTTTCAAGTGCCAATCTTGCATCTGTTTTCTGATACTCGCATCTTTGGAGACAAGCCAATTCACAAGGTACCATACAAGACACAAGCTGGTCTAATCGCCACGGAAAATAGAGATAGGAAGCCTCACGACTGCCTCTAACACCCAATGGCCATGACGAGTCTTCAGTCTTTGTCAAAGATGGCTAGCCATGATCTACATCTAAATCCTGTGCACATCTGGCCTCTGAACAATGGCAAAGCTCAAAGCTGCGTTCAACACATCCGCCGAGTTCTCGACACTCTAGGAATCGAGCACCCTGATACGATCGGCAACCGCATCATCTTTGATGTTCTACATGCGGAGAGCGGTATGCCAACATTCGCCCAGCTCAAGGCCGCCGGATTCCCGCCCTCTGCGTTTGCGCACCCCAGGTTTCGCTACCATTACTCCCCAGGGGACAAACATTCAGATCGACAGCCGGCGTTGCGCGTGCTGGCTGTAGTCATAGACGGGGGCTTGATCCTGTCATGGTACTTCCATCGCTTGGTCCTTAACGGCGAGCGCATGCGTGCCATATTTGGCGTCATTGGTTCCATTGCCGCCGGCGATGAGCCGGATTGCCGTAACCACCACGCCAAGTCTCTGTCCGTGGACTCTGATGCAAGTCCCGTGGCAGCCGACATGATCTCACACAGACAGGCCTTGCCCAACAACTCTGGTTTTCAACCTATTGAGAATCTGTTTTCTGGCATCAAGCTCAGCGGAGCCGTCTTCCAGATACGCAACAACAAACTTCGACAGCTGCAGGATCTGATGCTTCCTTCGTTCCCTGGGGGGAACTCTTATCCGCCATCAAGCACACTTTGCTTGATCGCCCTGGCATGGGTACACGTGTCCCAGGCCAGGCGGCGAGCAGAGACAAGAGCCCTCCCCGCTGCCGAGCCAGAGACAGCCCAGCTCTTGACCACGAGCGGCGACCGGAGGAGGCATTTCACGACCTGCGGGGACCTTGTCACCACGACCCTGGACGACAGCGCACTTGCAGACAGCTCGCCCGCGTTACTGCTCAAGCTCGTGCAGGCCATACAGGAGTCGACGAATCGAACCGACGACCCCGCCGGTAAGAGCTGCACAGGCGAGCCGGTCTTCAGTCCGACTAGCCGAAACGCACTTGCCATTGACAACTGGCGGTTTACGGGCGGTGC
>JASAOQ010000569.1:0-22699 GCA_031306065.1 Pseudopyricularia cyperi | reverse complement strand
TCCAAGTCGGGTCTTCTGTATTTGAGGGGCCTGCCCCGCCTGTCGTGGTTGGTTCCGACCATACCCTCTTGGTCTGGCCGTAACACCCTGCTTGAGATCAGAAGGTGTCATTCGAATTCTTGGCTGCCCGGACAGAGCCAAAGTTCATTTGAACCTCACTGGCGCGATATGCGAGCGATGCAGCACGGGGTTGCATCGGGCCTATCTATGAGCGAGCAGAGTAAAGCAGGCATATACTGTCGTTGGCGTATAAGTATCGCCATGGCAAACATTCAGTCTCTTGATCGGTGCAGATCCTGCCTTGCTGCACACGCAGACTAGCAGCGAGATGGTGCGCAAGTATTTCCCCGTCGCGGCCGCGCTCTTGTGTGCCTTCGCAGGTGTCGCGCATGGTGCGGAAGTGCCGGTTCCCGCACCTGCCGCCGAGGCAGCGGTCATCCCCGGATCCTACATCGTCGAGCTTGAGGACAGTGAGGTAGGCTCACAGACGCAGTCTCAAAACCCCCTTGCGCCCTAGACCGCTGACCGTGGATAATCACAGGATACTGGTGCTTTCATCACTAACCTACAGTCAGACCTGGGTCCAGCCAACGTCTCCTCTCGCGTTGATCTCAAGTCGCGCCTCTTCAACGGCATCTCGTTCCGCCTGTCCAACGAGCTAATCCGGGGCGATGCCAGTTCTGCTGTCGACAGGATTGCCAGCCTCCCGCAGGTAAAGCGGCTCTGGCCCGTCCGCATCGTGCCTCGGCCCGATTCTGTCGTCTCGTGGACGGCAGAGGGCTTGCCCCAGCCAGTCAGCCACAACCGCCGTCGTCAGAACGCGGTTCCATACCCGCCTCACGTCCAAACCCAGGTCGACAAGCTGCACGCCCAGGGCCTGACAGGAAAAGGGGTGCGCATCGGCATAATCGACACAGGCGTGGACTACACCCACCTTGCGCTGGGCGGCTGCTTCGGCCCAGAGTGCGTCGTCTCTTACGGCTACGATCTCGTCGGGGACGCCTACGACGGCGGCAGCACGCCCGTACCCGACGAGGACCCTCTCGACCAGTGCGCAGGCCACGGGTCCCACGTGACGGGTATCATAGGCGCCCTGCAGGACAAGGTCGCAATCGGCGGCAGCGGACTCAAAGGGGCGGCGCCTGGAGCCGCGCTCGGGATGTACCGTGTCTTTGGATGCACGGGCGGCGCCGGAACCGACGTCGTCCTTGCCGCCGTGATCAAGGCTTTTGAGGACGGCAGCGACATCATCACCGGCTCCTTGGGCCTCTCGAGCGGCTGGAGCGAGGAGCCGTTCGCCGTGGCCGTGTCGCGCATAGTGGCCGAGGGTGTTCACGTCACCTTTGCTGCCGGCAACGAAGTCGGCGGGACTGAGGGCGTCTTCGGCGTCAGCTCTCCGTCGACGGGTGACGGCGTGCTATCGATTGCTTCGTACCAGACATCCACGACTCCCGTCTACGATGCCACCAGGGGCACAGTGTTTTACACTCGCAACGACGTGGAGAGTGGCAGGATCAGCAGCTTCAGCAGCTGGGGTCCCAACTTTGAACTGCAGTTCAAGCCTCAATTTGGAGCTCCGGGAGGCGAGATTTTCTCTCTGTACCCAACCACCCTGGGCTCATACGCCGTACTCTCGGGAACCTCAATGGCCACGCCACTAGCGGCGGCCATCATAGCCTTGATTATCGAGGCGCGCGGCAGGATCTCTCCGGCGGCTGTCGAAAAGATGCTTTCCTCAACAGCAAAGCCAACCCAGTCTTTCGGGTTCGTTGGACCCGTTTACGTTCCCAGCGCGGGACTCGCACCTGTCGTCCAGCAGGGAGCCGGTCTTGTCCAGGCCTGGGACGCGCTCGCTTCCACGACCATCTTCGATGTGCCGAATCTGTCACTCAACGACACGGACAACTTCGCCGGCTCGACCTCGTTCACGGTCACAAACTTGGGAGCTGAAACGACGACGTACAGTCTCTCTCACACGCCTGCCATGACCGCCCAGTCTCTCTACTTGGTCTACCGCAACGTAGAGCCTCCCCTTAGCGACGCAGCTGCACAGCTGTCCTTTGACCCCTCAACGCTGACGCTGCCGCCGGGTGCCAGTGCTGAGATCCGCATGACCGTCGTCCCGCCCGCCGACACCGACACCGGCTTTGATCTCGCAAGCTTGCCCATGTACTCTGGCTGGGTAGTACTCAGTGGCAACAGCAGCACCGGAACGGTCACACCGCTGGCACTCCCTTACTTTGGATGCACCGGGTCCATGCGCAACGCGACAGTCATGGTCTCGGACAGGATGTGGTTGACGCGGTCAATGGACACCAACTGGAACACCGTGCCGGCAAACACAACTTTCCAACTGCTGGCGCCCGCCGCTCACCCCGAGTGGGCCGTCGAAGCCCTGCCACAAGCGCCTGGTGTTCTCGCTGTGAGCGACCTGCCGCTGGCATTTGTGTGGTTGGTGCTGGGCAGCGCCGAGACCAGGCTGGAGGCTATGCCTCTCGACGGACCTGCGCTGGCAAATGCCACGGACAACGGGATTGGGCTCAAGACCCTGGGAAACGTGGGACCAGGGTTTCCCCTGCAGTACGGTCGGCCTCTGGGACAGCCGGTTACTTGGGATGGCAGTTTGGCTGATGGAACCTGGGTACCGGCCGGGCGGTATCAGCTTGGCGCATCTGCGCTCAAGATTATGGCCGGAAGGGAAAAGGCTGAAAGCTGGGATGTCTGGGTGTCGCCCGAATTCACCATCCGTTGGGTAAGCGCCTAATCATCATGTTTAGCGCACCTTGACGTTGTGATAGCGTCCACTAGTCGGACAAGGTGACAATTCAGCGACCACCAGGGTGAAACTTGGCCTGAGGGCCCGCGAGACCTTGGTTCATGCGTCGACTGGACGAGCGGGTGCGTGACAGGCAAGAGCCCTGTCTTGCCTCCATAATGGAATTTCTCATTCGAAGATGCCTCAAGCCACTCAATCAATATAGGTATTTCTCTGCACTACCATTACGGCTACGGACCGTAAGACAGCAAGAGGTTCAGGACCTGGCTTCCACAGATTGCATCAACAAGGTTTTCCAAGGACAACTTGGCTGATATGCATTCAGTTCTTTTGCAACAGGTATCTAGTACTCTGTACGTACATTTCCCTAGCGTCGCCAAGCCTTTGCACCGCCTGAAATTTGAATGTGCTATGAGCAAGAGAAGCCGAAGTCGGGTGAGCAGTCGGCTGCACAGTTCTGATGGGCACATCAGGTAAGGTAATTAGCACACGATCCCAAATATGTAGTGAGGCTACGATTATGACTTATAAGACAAACCGCGCCAAGTTGTGAAGAGCAACGCGATGCTTACAGTGGAACCGCAGAAACATTCCCCATGACAAGTGAACCCTGGGCAGCAGGTTATCACACCATCTCGTACGGCAATGGCCCCGGCCTGAGCAGCAAAGTTGGCAGCGGCAGAGCTGACGCATAGGCCTATGATAATCGTAAAGGTGTCGGCACGCATTTTGTCGGTGTTATGTTTCAGATTCTTGAGAATATGGACGGTGCTTTGATATGGCAGTGGAAGATGAAGTTGATGGGTGGTAAAACATGAGCCTTGGGCCTTGCGAAGAACGTGGTCCATGTCACGACTTATATATAAGATAGAGACCGTCGGTTTTTAAAATAACAGACAGGTATTGGAACACGATTCGTGACAGGTTGGCCGTCCCGAAATTTTGGTTACAACAAGTCAAATTTTGATCTTCTTTCCACAAAACTCGTGCATGTTCTGTTTCACACGACAGTAACCTTCGTCCTAATGCAACGCCAACAACCAGCGGTGGCCACCACATTAGTCAATCCAGCAAAAGCCTCTGCAGCGATGTTGGCTGTATAGGCTACTGGGGGACTGTGCGTTGTGTCTTCACTACTACCTAATATCGCCATAATAAACCTAATGCCATTCAATGGCAGGCTGGCGAATCGTCTGTTAAGCCGCATTGGCATCTTAGCTCCAGGGACGCTATATACCTGGGGACTGTCCATCCGTCTTCTTTTGATCGTTGCTTCAATTTATGCTTCTTCGCGTATTTAAAGTCACCATGTTCAAACAGCTGTCTAAACGATGTATGAAGCTTGGCTAAATGGGGGTTGTAAACCGAGTCTTGTGACTTTGAAGAATCATGCATAGGTAGTAGGTATGGGGTTTCCGACTTTTTGGTCTATTGTTAGAGACTGTCATTGATTGTCATTACTCTTCTCCGGCCTGTCGTCCTCGTTCTCGGGCTTTCGGCTCAATGATTCAAATAGTCATGTTTTGCTGCAAAATATACTTTTTCTTGGGTACGTTGCAGCTCCACACTTTGCCTACGTACGAGGTGCCAAGGCCCTTATCATCCATGGTTCTCTGGCCGGTGCTATATTTCGCTTCTTCAGAGACTCTTTAGAGACCACAAACGCCGTCGTCGTGTCGACCACCTACCTTGCGGCCGAGCGTCCCGCTTGCCTTGACTCATGAACGGAATTCCCAGCAGACCCGGGACCGCTGTGTCGAGGCGTGTTCGGCGGAGATTGCCGCTTTTGCTGTGTCGTAGGCCACTGGCGGCTTATCGATGTAGCAAAGGTGTTGATGTTGGAAAGGGCTGCTTCCAAATGAGAGAAAAAGTGCGAGGTATATCAAAACTGGAACTAGAATAGAATGAGCAAATATTAAACCACGGAATTCTTTCCGAGAACTGAAGCCCCTTGGTGGGAGTTTTCCGCACCAACGACGCGTCCCGAGGTTGGAGAACGACCGACAACATGCCCCGCAGTCAGACCGTATCAATGGCCTCGACAAAGAAGAAAAAAAGTCTTCCTCTCACGACTTCTATATTGACCAGTCTCTGGCACTCATCGGGAACTCTGTAGTATGAGCGCCAAGCGAGAAGATAGGCAAAAGCCCTCGAATGACTATGACCTCTCGACCCCTGTTACTGTGGACGCCGCTGGCTTGCGGCAGAGTCTGACCTCGTACGGCGATGCACACTTCTCCTTGTTCCTGCGCAAGGCCTTCATCAAGGCCCTCGGCTATAGCGAGGACTCTTTATCAAGGCCAATCATTGGCATCATCAACACTTACTCGAGTTTCAACCCGTGCCATGCCAACATCCCGCAACTCATCGACGCCGTGAAACGCGGGGTGCAGCTGAGCGGGGGGTTGGCAATCGACTTTCCTACCATAAGCATTCACGAGTCTTTCGCGGCTCCAACGAGCATGTATCTTCGCAACCTGATGAGCATGGACACGGAGGAGATGATCAAGGCGCAGCCGTGCGACGCCGTCGTCCTGATTGGAGGTTGCGACAAGACCGTTCCGGCCCAGCTCATGGGCGGCATCTCGGCCAACAAGCCCATCCTGCACCTCGTCACGGGGCCCATGATGCCCGGCAGCCACCGTGGGATACGGATCGGCGCATGTACCGACTGCCGCAGCAACTGGGCAAGCTACCGTGCTGGTACGATGGACATTGAGGACATTTCGGCCATCAACGAGGAGCTCGCACCGACGGTGAGTGACTTCCATTTTCTGCGCTACGGCCACTGACACATATCCAGGCTGGAACCTGTGGAGTCATGGGCACGGCCAGCACCATGGCCTGTATCCTGGTTGGCCTCGGATTGATGCCATTCAAGGGCGCAACGGCCCCTGCCGTGTCCTCGGCTCGTCTCCGCATCGCGGAAGCCACGGGTGCAAACGCGGTGGGGGCGTTCAGGAAGAATCTACAACCGCAGGAGATCTTGACTCGCGAGTCCTTCCTCAACGCCATCACGGTTCTCCAGGCCATCGGCGGCTCCACAAATGCCGTCGTGCATCTCATGGCCATCATAGGACGGCACCCCAAGGTCGCCGACATCATCACAGTCGACAACATTGATGAAATCGGACGCAAGACGCCCCTGCTAGTCGATCTCAAGCCCAGTGGTGACAACTACATGTCCGACTTTCACAACTCGGGCGGCATGCTGGCGCTGCTCCGTGAACTGCGGCCCCTGCTCCATCTCAACGCCATGACCGTGTCGGGACGCACGCTCGGCGACGAGCTCGACAGCACGCCCTTCATCCCGGTGCCCCGCGAAAGTCCCGCCAACTGCCTGCAGACGCTCGACGACCCGCTGTACCCGGCTTCGTCACTGGTGGTTCTCAAGGGGAATCTAGCCCCTGGGGGTGCCGTCATGAAAGCCAGTGCTTCCAAGTACAAGCGGCTGCTCAAGCACACGGGGCGCGCTGTTGTCTTTGCAGGATCCGAAGACATGGCCAAGCGGCTTGACGACCCGGAGCTCGAGGTCAGCAAGGACAGCGTCCTGGTGCTCCAGAACATCGGCCCCGTCGGCAATCCCGGAATGCCCGAGGCTGGCATGATCCCGATACCGCGCAAGCTCGCTGCACAGGGCGTTCAAGATATGCTACGCATCTCGGACGGCCGCATGAGCGGCACTGCTGGCGGCACCATCGTCCTGCACGTGTCGCCCGAGGCGGCGGACCCTTCGTCCCCGCTCGGCATCATCCGGGACGGCGACATAATCACTTGTGACGTGGAGCAAAGGGTCCTGCGCGTTGAAATTACAGACCAGGAGGTCAGTGAGCGGGTTGGGAAGAGAAAGCAGTCCATGGAGGCGGCCGGAACCGGACCATGGACTGCGCGAAGAACAATCAGGGGATACAGGGGATTGTTCATGCGGAACGTCAATCAGGCACAGCACGGTGCCGACTTTGACTTTTTGACTGCCAAAGGGCCAGGAGGAGCTTGAAAGGTACAACAGGCCATGCGAGCAATCGTCCGGATGCATCAGGCTTTTGGCAGATTGAATAGAGGCTGCCGAATGTCAAAAGTTATCGGGCGAGCATCTCTGACAGCTCTGTTCGCAGGGTTCTGCCAGTGCTTATAGCTTGATTCAGCAACATGCAAACTACGAGCATCCAACCACCTTCTACAGCACGACCAACAAGCGATTTCGACCAGCTAACAGCATGCACAAGCCACGCAAAGGGTCAGTCTGGCCCTGGCCGTCACAGCACCGTTAGGTCGTGTGACTTGATATCGATGTCAAATCAGGCTTCCGAGGACATGCTCGCACACCGGCTCAAAAAAAGGCGAAATCTTCGATAAAAGGGTTCGAGTTTTACAAATATTCCATCGACTTTACCAGTGACATCCGGGATATCCTGGAGGGCGTATATCTCATCAGAACAAACAGGACGTGGAGGCTCCCTATGTTAAGGCATCTGGGGACGTCAAAGAAAGCCACCACTCGCCGAGAAGAGATTGTATCGACGGCGTCATTCGCCAATGTAGAACTTGAAAAACAGAAGGAATCAAATGAAGCCCCTCGCCAGCACGCAATGGACCATGAATCGACAACGCAGCCGCATACAGGTTTTTCTCGAGATTCCATGGGGTACAGGTCGGTCCCGGTGATGGACTAGGAAAAGATCCACCAAACAAGTTGGAAAGATGGAAAACATTTTGCTTCTGCTGAGTCGATTGGAAGACTGAAACTTACCGCTATCGCCGCGGCTTCGTCTCTGCGTGCAGAATGGCGCCAAGAGAGCCTGTCGGCGCCTTGAAAAGTTGCGTTTTCGGTTGCTGGCGGCAGGCAAGAACACGCTGTATTCACTGACTGGCTGCGGCCTGTTCCTGGACAGATGCCGAAAGGCCGTCCTCATCACGGCGCAGAGTTCCGAGGATATCGACAACAACTTCCCACTGTCCAGGGGCAGACACGTCTCCGCCACGGCCATAACACGTGGGAGGAGTCAAGTACCCGCGATTGGTAGACCAAAACTTTGATGCTCCGATCGGTCGAGCTACAGCGCCACTTCCAGGCAAGTCAGCTGGCGGCAAGACTTGTGTGATAGTGATCAAGTACAGGATACAAGCACGCCAATATGTCAATGCTGTCATTATGCATGCTAACGAAGAAGAGGGGAAGAATGGCACCATTGTTGCTACATGCAGCGGGTGAACCCGGAGATGGCACGATCAATGTCCCCTTCCGTTTTGCCGTCCATCGTGATGTTTGGTTGCCAAGCTTCCCTTGGAAGCAAAAGGTCCAAATTTCAACTCGGCCTCAAGCGCCTTGTTTTGAGGAAGATGACCTGGTGCCCGGAACTTGCACATTTCCCCTCATGTCCCCCAAGCCGTATCCCAGGTCCAGGCCCTCCGTTAGATGTTGATCATTGGCCGGGACTGAGTGGAGATCATGCAGATCTACAGTCCAGGCTGCGGTCTTATCCATCCTGCAGATTTCAGTTATTGATCATCGCGATTGACAGATTCACGAGCAGATATCTCCTACACTTTTCTCTTCTCCCTGTTCAGAATTTGCACGTACAAACTGGCAATATGCGGGGAATGTCTTGTCGCCCTCGTCACGCTGCATCTTGGCAAACCAAAAGCCTCCTGTGATCGCTATAAACTCATATCAGAGATACACTAGGCCTCCTCTGCGGGCTAACGGCTCTCGATGCCAACACAACGAGTGACCTCGAGGGCATCCTATTGTTTCATGTCAGCAAAGATGGCGGTCAAGGGACCAGTAAAGGGTCAGGGGCTTACCGGCACACCACTGGGCTCCCATCCTTCCACAAACTCGCTCTCGTATATCAAGTTCGGGTTCCCCTTGGCGTCCATCTGCATCGTCTTGTGCATGGCATTGCGCTTCTCAGCCACGGTGCTTCTGACATACTCCAAGTATGGCGGGTTTCCAGGTTTGACAACTGTTTTTACATAGGTCAGCGACAATAAATCAAGGAGAAATGCGAGGTAACCTACCATTGTCGGCAGCGAGGACAGTGCCTGGCCCAACAAGCCCCAGCTCCTCGCAAAGCTTCAAGTCTGGCGTATAGAGCGGCTTGAGATGATCCAGGAATAACAAATCAATATGCCCAAGCGTCCCATCGCCATGGAGCCTCCTCAAGGCCTCCGAGCTGCCGCCCACAACAACAGTCACGAAATCCTTCAGCCCAGCAAGCTTGACCATTTCCTCAATGACGTGGGCAAACTCGGGATTGTGTTCGATGCTGATGTACCGTTCACCACCGGCCTCTTTGACAGCAGACGCAAAGGCAACGGCCGAGTAGCCCACGTACCCGCCCAGCTCGACCATGGTTGCCGGCTTGTGCTTCTGGATGATCTCGCGGACCGTCTTGCCCTTGTACTCGCCGATGTTCATCAGATACTTTTGGTCGCGGCCAAACTTGTCAATCACGTCGAGTACCCTCTGGGGGTGGCCCCTGATTTCTGATACTGATGGGTGGTTTAGGACATAGTCCAAAAGTTCTTTCTCGCGGCCATCGTTGAACTGTGAAATCTAGTGTTAGTCTTGGTAAAGGAGGGAAATAATAAACTCCCAGACTGGCACGCACGTAGACTTTCTCCTGCTCGGCGTAGGCCACGCCTTTGAAATCTTTGGCGTCGAGTGTGATACTCATCGTAGAGTCGTGCGTGTTGGATTCAGTTTGCCCGAATCAGAATGCTGGCGGAGGATGGTGGGATATTTCTTCTCAGGCACAAGCACAACCTGATTTCTGCATCGCCGCCTCGGCTGCGTCTGTCCGGGAAATCGAGCATGTCATCGATCTAGACTAGTGTAACGGAATCATCTATTATGCTTTTGCAGTCATTCCAGGGCCGCAGTGGTGCCACATCACGGCCATCCTGCAACTACAAGCCAGATCCTCCACTTGGATGGCTCAGACTTGCGGTTCCCATCGTCTTTTTGAAGTGACACTTAAACCCGCACCAATTAGAAGGCTATAACAGGATCCAAATAGCTTGAGGGATTTACGATTGGCTGGTCACAATCTGGTTCGAGGTGGATGCTGACACGATCGAGGTATGCAACAGGACTACGCAATATCTATATTTGATACACGCTTTGAGGATCTTGCAGAAGTATACGACGTATAGGTATAGCAGCAGCGCCAGAGTGCCGCGAATTCACGTGCAAAGGTTTACTTTGGCTGCACGTGGTCGATCATGCTCATCGGCTCCCTGGATCGACGTCTAATTCGCGATTAGCTTCGTACTGCCGAGTTACAGTACCAGCGACACTTTGATAGCTGCCTGTGATGACGAATCGAAAGGTACAGGGAGTTGACTTTGGTGCTTCGGTGGAAGTCAAGGCTATGGTTGACCCAGAGTATCCCAATGTATATAAAGCTGCCCGGTAGTCTCTTCGTCCTCGCCAGGTATCTCTTTCTCCTGACCACCCTCTCAATTCAACACAAATCCCTTCTTCCTCGCTTTCTTCGCCAGTAAAAAAAAAACATGTCTGACCTCAAGGCAACCGTCAGTGAGACCCCCCAGGGGTTCCATGTGGAGGGATACGAGAAGATTGAGTATGACTTCACCTTTGTGGACGGCGTCTTCGACGTCAACAACCCGGGCTTGGCCAACTGTTACAAGAGATGGGGCCGCGTCCTGGCCGTCACCGACAAGAACATTTTCAGCATCTACGGCCAGCGTATACAGGACTACTTCCAGCACTATGGCATACTACTCACCGTCAAGCAGACGTCGATAGGCGAAAAGGCCAAGACCATTGAGACGTACCTGAGTATCTGCGATGCCATGACCGACTTTGGCATCATTCGCAAGGTTTGTCTCGAATTTCATCAGCAAAGACCCTTTTCTTCAAGGGACGGGTTTTCTTTCGTAAATCAGCTAACCCGTCTCAACACAGGAACCCGTCCTCGTCGTGGGTGGTGGTCTGGTCACGGATGTGGCGGGGTAAGCCATACGATCTACCCACCCCCTTCCAACTCATCAGCCATGACAAAGACTCATTTTTTATAGATTTGCTTGTGCCTCCTACCGCCGCAACACCAACTTCATCCGTGTGCCCACCACCGTGATCGGGCTCATCGACGCCAGCGTCAGCATCAAGGTGGCCGTCAACTATGGCCGCTACAAGAACCGGCTGGGCGCCTACCACGCCCCCATGCACACCTTTCTCGACTTCACGTTCTTGCGAACTCTGCCCGCGTCCCAGGTTCGCAACGGCTTCGCCGAGCTGATCAAGATCTCGAGCTGCGCTCACCTGCAGGTGTTCGACCTGCTCGACAAGTATTGCGAGCAGCTCATCGACTCCAAGTTTGGCCGGGCAGAAGGTGCGCCCGCTGAGGTGCGCAGCGCTGCAGATGTTGTAGGTCATTCTCCTCCACAATCTCTCCCCTGTTCTTTCTTGTCTCTCAAAAACAACCTACTAAAGATGCTATACTGCCCTCTAGATCAATCGTGAGGGCATCTTTGAGATGCTCAAGCTCGAGTCGCCCAACCTGCACGAGATCGGCCTGGACCGCGTCATTGCTTACGGCCACACATGGTCTCCCTTGCACGAACTGATCCCCGAGACTCCCTTGCGCCATGGCCACGCCATCTCGATTGACATGGCCTACACGGCCACCCTCGCCAACGCCCAGGGCCTGCTCAGAGACGCCGAGCACAAGCGCCTCCTAAACCTTTTCAGCCGCGCGGGTCTATCGATTGACCACCCACTCTTTGACGAAGAGGTGCTCGACAAGGGCACGGCTGCCATCCTCAAGACGCGCGACGGCAAGCTGCGCCTCGCGGTGCCCAACCCGCTCGGCAGCTGCACTTTCCTCAACGACTTGTCCGCCGAGGTGTTGAAGGATGCGCTCAGGAAGCACAAGGCCATCTGCAAGACGTATCCCCGCGGAGGCGAGGGTCTGGAGGCGTATGTGGATGCCAGTGACACTGGATACACCGACAAGGATACTGAGGAGCAGTCTGTCGAAGCTGCTGCCAAGCAAGCCGGTGTCATCAGCGAGACGCAGACTGTAAATGGCGGCTTGAAGGCTGTCAATGGTCACGGCAGCAAGGACGTCAAGAACGGGATTGTGCCTAATGTCGGAGCTATCAAGACTGGTATTGACGTCAACGGCCACGGTTTGAATGGGCTGGAGAAGAAGCCTCTGGTTAACGGCGTCAAGTCTGGTGTATGATGGCGTAGCTGGCAGACAGGCTTTGTTTTCAGTAGTATTACATGGGTAGGTACTTTGGCCGTGGCCGGCCGGAATCTAACTTTCTGTTGACACATGATAGCATACACCGTTGCTTCTTGATTTCTTCGGCCGAGAAACTCCAATCTCCGGGAGGATCGGGGTCTTCGGGGGACCGGAGAAGCCCCCCCTTGCTCACTGGGAGGCTAGCCCGCCACCAATCAGGGAAAAAAGGTGCAATATATCTTGCATGCAGCACCATGCATGCAGCAAGCCCAGATTGCAACCATTGCAACCCACTGTCATAAACCGTGAACCAATAGAACGCCAAGATGATCGTTCCATGACGACGTGACTTTGGTTTGTTTTGGGTTCGAGGAAGTCTAGATGCTGAGACTCTAGCAGAGATGCAGACGGCATATTGCAAGCCAGAATGTCATATAATGTAGCTTTGCCCAGGCTTTAGGTAAGCGGATTCGCTTTCCCCCAGTCATCTCGGCAGACTCGCCCATGATGGCTGTCCTCATATTCCGCGACACAATCAAAACATTGGGCATAATCGTGCTGAGCATTGCCACTGTGTCGTTATCCTTCACAATCACAGGCCTGCTATTTCTCGCCCATCTCGTCATCAGTCGCTACGCCCGTCACTCCTCCAAGCTCCAACTCCAACATGAAGCCATCAACACCAGATTCTGCCCTCAAAGGACAATTCTCGTCACGGGCGTGGGCATGACAAAGGGTCTGACCCTGGCCCGCGCCTTTCACCTTCGGGGTCACCGCGTCGTCGGCGCCGACTTCGAAGACACAAGGGTCCCCTCTTCCGGCCGCCTGTCACGGAGTTTATCATGCTTCTACTCCCTACGCAACCCGACATCCAAGTCCCACACCTCTTACACAGCCCAGCTCGTTGATCTCGTTACCCGCGAGAAGGTCGACCTGTGGGTGTCATGCTCCGGCGTCGCGACAGCTGCCGAGGACGGCGCCGCGGCTGACCGGATTGAGCAGTCGACGAACTGCAAGTGCGTGCAATTTGGCGAACAAGTCACGGCCAAGTTGCACGCAAAGGACCGGTTCATCCGTGAGGCAGTGCGACTGGGGCTGCCCGTGCCCGAAACGCACCAAGTCACCAGCCACCAGGACGTCCTGCGTGTCTTGAACCGTTCGGACAAGGAACGGCGGTTTGTCTTGAAGCCGGTCGGCATGGACGACGCCCATCGCGGCAACATGACTCTCCTCCCTCTTGCCTCTACTGCCGAGACGGAGAAGCATGTTTTGGATCTGCCCATCTCGGGCGCAAGCCCTTGGATCGTGCAGCAGTTCATCCCTGGTGGCCGCGAATACTGCACTCATGCACTTGTCGTTAAAGGAGATATCAAGGTATTTGCGGCGTGTCCTAGCTCCGAGCTGCTGATGCATTACAAGGCTTTGCCGGCGCACTCGCCGTTGTTCAAGGACATGTTGCAGTTTACTGAGGACTTTTGTGCAAAGTCTGATGGGAAGTCGATGACGGGCCATTTGAGCTTTGACTTTATGGTTGACGACAAAGGTGTCCTTTATGCTATCGAGTGCAATCCGCGGGTGCATACTGCCGTGGTGCTTTTATCACAACCCAGGGAGGCTGTGAGGGACATGGTGCGGTCTTACATGTCTGTTTTTGAGGATAAGGAGCCGCGATTCAATGGTCATTTGGAGGAGGTAATGGATGGGAATGGCGATAATCATGCCAAAATCGTAATGCCGCATCCTCTTGCCATTCCCCGGTACTGGATCGGCCATGATGTGGTAGAGCTGGGACTACTGCCTATTATCAAGTTGGTCAAGAGGGACGCGGAAGCTGGGGAGGTAAAGAAGAGCCTGAAAGAGCTCTGGTTGCATGTGACATCTTGGAAAGATGGCTCGTTTGAAGCATGGGACCCGTTGCCGACGGTGATGCTATATCACATCTACTGGCCCCTGACTGTGGCCGTGGCCTGGTGGCAGGGTCGTCGATGGAGCAGGCTCAACGTCAGTACCACCAAGATGTTTATAATGTAACGTAGCATTGGTAGAACTAGGTTTATACATAGCAGTCTTCACGAGTACGAGAGCTCCAAATCTAAGCAATCACCGATATATGTGCTGATTCAGCGATTGGCTATGACCTCATCGAAATCTTGGCCCAGCATCAGCGAATACTAAAAGTGGTGAGCGGCAAGTCACCGGCGACATGTCATTTTTCCTACGTGTATCATACTAGAACCAACCTCTCTTTGCACAATGAGCACTAACAGTTTGACTTACTTTACATGTACCCTTGGAGAATCAGCACAATGGAAGGCTTCAGCACCCGAGGGACAGCAGTCTTATGAAACGGTCTTGGAGATGATCGACCGGCAAGCTGAAGCCATTCCCAGGGTACCAGCCTTGGGCTTTCCCGACCTTTCTTGCGGAGATGCTTCCCTTGGTATGAAACCTGACTTATAGGTGTATGAACAAGAGGCTTATACAAAAGTAGAACCAACCCAACTCGCTTTCCGCGAGCTACGCAGTCTGTCGATGCAGGCGGCGAGCACTCTATCGACCTTGATCGGCCCAGGTAATGGGACAAAAGAATCTCCAGAGACTGTTGGTCTTGTCTGCAAGACTGGCCTCGATTTTGTCCTGACGTGGCTGGGTCTTACACGTCTTGGCTGCGTTGTTTTCTTCATCGCGTAGGTGAAGCAAACACTTATTCGGATGCATCTTTGCGAGGCTAACACATGGCAGACCACAACTGGATTCTCGAGCCATCCTCCATCTGTGCAAAATGTCCAGAGTTAAAAAATTGGTCGTCAACCCATCGCTGAGCGCCCTTGTGGACGACATCAAGGACAAAGTCGATATCTATGAGATCCCACGCTACTCATACAGGCCAGTAGCAGAGCCCTTGTTTCAGCATCAGGCACCACTTTCGGAAATATCCCACATCTTTCACTCATCTGGCACGTCTTCTGGCCTACCAAAGCCCCTGCCACAAAGCCACTACTGCGCAGTTGGCGCCCTCCCGCGCCTGCCTGGCGCGAACAAACCTGCAACGTTCACCACAACACCGCTCTACCACGGCGGCATAGCAGATTGTCTTCGCTCGTGGACAAGCGGCGCAATGATCTGGCTTTTCCCCGAGTCCAAGATGCCGATCACGGGCTCCAGCGTCGTGAAAGCGGTTCACCTCGCGCGCGAGCACAGCTCCGTGGGTGGCGTCGGGTACTTTTCGTCTGTGCCGTACGTCCTACAGATGATGGTAGAAGAGGGCACGGAGGGAGTGGAGGTCCTGAAAAGCATGGGCCTCGTCGGTTTCGGTGGCGCCGCGTTGCCTGCTTCTGTGGGCGACCAGCTGGTGAGCAAAGGCGTGCGGCTCATCTCGCGGATGGGCAGCGCCGAGTGCGGGTTCTTGCTCTGCTCGACCCGTGACGATTTTGAAAACGACAAAGAGTGGCAGTTCTTGCGATGCAAAGTCGGCGACGACATGTTGGCCCTCGAGCCGCGGGACGAGGGGCTGTTTGAGTTGGTCGTCAAGCCTGGGTGGCCGCTCAGGGAGCAGTCTAATCGGTCTGACGGTTCGTTCGCTACGGCGGATTTATTTGAGCGGCATCCTTTGATCAACAATGCGTGGCGGTACCATTCGCGGGCTGATGCGCAGATTGCGCTTGACAATGGCAAGAAGTTCGATCCGGCACCGATCGAGGAGGCCATTCTAGCCGAGGTCCCGACTTCTCTACTGTCGGGTATTTTGGTGTTTGGTGCCGGGCGCACCTATCCCGGTGTTCTACTCTTCAGCAAAGAGAGCTGCAACGACAGTGATGTCGTCGTGGATGCGGTCTGGCCAGCCGTGGAAAAGGTCAACCAGGCGTCCGCAAGTTATGCCAGAATATCGAGAGCGATGCTTGTCGTTGTACCAAAAGCGGATAGAGATCCGCCACTGGAGAAAAGCAGCAAGGGCACCATCATGCGCGGCAAAGCAGAAAAGCGGTACGCCCAATACATCGAGGACGCATACAAGCCTGCGACAACGACCAAAGGAAATGGCGTGGGCGTCCAAGATATCCCGATGGCGGTGTACCAAAAGTTCACCCAGGTGTTGGGGCGAGACCTGAATTCTGACCAAGACCTCTACCAGCAAGGCGTTGACTCGATGGCGTGCAGTCACATCCGGCGGCTCATTGAAGCCGAGATTATGCCCCCTAACAGCAACAAGTTGCCCATGAACATCATCTATGACAATGGCAGCATAAACAAGGTCGTCAAATACCTCCAGGGGCTCATCGGCGGGTCTGTCCTTGCGACAACAGACCATGAGGTTGACGCAGGCCTGATGCAGGAGCTGGCTGCCAAGTATTCGAGATTCGAAAGTGACGAAAGCACAACCCGGAACGATCGCCGCGACCACCACGAGGCAGATGTTGTTGTTCTAACTGGCGCGACCGGCATGCTGGGTGCTCATACTCTGCATGAACTCCTATCCGAAAGCAGAGTGGCCAAGACCTTCTGCCTCGTCCGTGCCGGGGACACCGAGACCGCTATGGAACGACTACGGGAATCCCTCGTTCGCAGAGGCTTCAAAGATTCGCAGATTCAAGCTGGCCGGGTAGTCTGCATGCCATGCGACCTATCACGCCAAGATCTCGGACTATCGCATCTCCATCGACAGCGTATAGCCCGAGAAGCAACCGTGTATGTACACGCAGCGTGGCCTGTCAATTTCAGCTTGCGCCTGGCGTCTTTCGAGAGTCAACTGGCAGCATTGAAGAACCTGGTCCACCTTGCTGCCTCGAACAGAGCGCGGTTTTACTTTATCAGCTCCACGGCATCCGTAGCACGTTCACCTCACACGCCCATTCCGGAGGAGCTTTCTTCCGACCCAAGCGATGCCGCGCCACTGGGCTATGCACAGTCTAAATGGGTTGCGGAGCAGGTTTGTGCCGCGGCGTACGCAGTGTCCGGCCAAGTTGCCGTCATCAGAGTTGGCCAGCTCTGCGGCAATAAGGAGGGTATCTGGAACATGAGCGAGGCATGGCCACTGATTCTGTCCACCGCCAGACTGACCGGCTGCCTTCCCGATTTGCGAGAAGAGGTCCTGGACTGGCTCCCTGTCGACCAGGCGGCACAAGCAATATTGGACATTGCCATACCAAACGAACGGCCACCAACGGAGGCAGAAGATGCTATCAATGTTTTGCATGTGCTCAACCCGCACAGGATGCCGAGCTGGGCTCAGATGCTCCAGTGGATCAAGGAAAACGATCAGTCGCCAAAGTTTGAGATTGTGCCGCCCGCGATCTGGGTAGCGAGGTTGGAGGAGGTTTTGTCAGAGAGAGACCATTCTTCGAGAGCCTTGTTGTACTTGTGGAAGGATAAATATGCCGGGCGGCCAAAGAATGAAGCAGGCTACCAAGGTGAGGTGGCTAAGCCACCATTCCACATTGCGGAGGCACAGAAAGCTTCCGAGAATCTCCGAAATCTAGAGCCCTTGTGTCGAAGGGCCGTGATGGAGATGTGGGCTTGGATAACGAGCACCTAGGCTTGACCTGGTTAGCTGCTGAGACTCGGAGATGTCTTCGACATGCGCATTAGCAAAAGACTCTGGACTGCAGAGAGAGGCATAATCATTAATTTATTAAGCTCGCAATGTCATCCCAAATCATCAAACCCGAAGCCGACCTCCACTAAGTGAGGCGAATCTATTGTAGTATTGCAAAGGACGGATTGGGCCGACCGTCCTCGCACATCTCACTGCAGCCAGCCTCCAGCACCCGAGCCTCTCCGACCCTTCTCATACAAGAACTTGCTGTTGAGCCCAACCGTCGTGCGTTTACCGGTCGACGGGCTGGGCGCGGCGCTTCCGGCTCCTCCCTGTCCAAACAGATTCGCACCGCTCGACATGCCGGGACTGAGCAAAGCGCTGGACGAGACGCCGCCCGCGCCACCGTTGAAGGAAGACCTCCTGCCCTGCATGGCCTTTTGGAAGAGCGGGCTGCCGGCGCTGGCGGGCGAGAAGGGCGAGGCGACGGTGTTGAGCCTCTTGTTGTTGGCGGCGGCAGCGGACGGGCTGCCGGACAAGGGGGAGCCGCCGAAACTTTTGCTGCTGCCGACGGAGCCCGAAAGTGAGGGCGTGCGCGAGTAGCGTGGCGGGGTGCTGAAGACGGAGCCCGGGGTCGCGGGGCCTGAGGCGGGGGGCAGGCCGAGGAGCTTGCGCTGGGTCGAGGTCAGGGGTATGTCGGAGAGGTCGTCTTTCTTGCGAAAGATGGGGAGGAGGGCGACGAGGATATTGACGAGTGGGATCAGCTGCAGGCCGAGGTTGGCCCACCAAATCAAGGCTCGTGTCGATTCGGGGAAGCTGGAGTAGGCATGGTCAGTTCGAGCGAGCGAGCAGACTGTGCCGGTAAGAGGGAGTGCACCGACCTCCGCTCGTATTTCTGCACCGTGGCATTGTTTTTGACGACGTGGACGACGATCAGGGCCGCGATGTTGTAGGCAATGACGCGGGCGTTGGTGTCGGTGAACGTGGTACGCTTCTGGCGCCTGGTGATTTCGGCGAGGCGCGGATGGGTCCAGTTGCCGGGGCTGTCGACTGCCGGTGCGGATGTTTGCCTCTTGGGCGTCCCGACGGGCGTGAGTGTCTTGGAGCCCTTGGCCATGGTTGTTGAGGACATGGTAGGAGTGCGACGTGTTTGAGATGGATGTGAAGGCGAAGTCACTGCCGGGCGTGTTGATGTTGCGATTGAGAAAAACAACCAAGAAAGGAATGCTGCTGCTGCTGTCTATGGTTAGTAAATCGCGAGGCTTCCCTCGGACGTCGACGTTCCCTCCCAGATGCGTGCTGGTGTTTTTGGCTGCTGCTGGACGGTGATGTTTTTGTTTGCGAAAGCGAGCCCAGACCAAATCAAAAGGCGAAAAGTCAACATGGCAACGGGACCCTTGCATGGTGGAGCACGGGCCTCGCCGGCATCTCGTCCGTCACCCCACGCTGTTCCGAGACAGCTCTCTGCCGCGCACATATGCGATAGTGGCGGGACGTTCGATATAGAGTTTGCATACGTGGTATTCCCGTTGCAAATTCAAATCGCCATACATTTCCCGCACAACCGTCGACGACTACCCAGAAACCAACCCAGTTGAAGCCATTAATAATTCACCGCCAGAGCCGCTACATTACACCCGTTGCAATGGCTGTCGAGAGCTGGATGTGGGACATCGACCAGCGCCTGTCGGGCGTCCTCGGACATTGGAATGGCCACACCACCGCGCTCTTCACCGTTCTCCTCGGTATCTGGACATGGGCCCTCTTCACTCGCAAGGACCCCGATACGCACCCGATGCTGCTCGCCCGGCAGGCTCAGCGCTCGCCCGTACGACAGCCCGGCGAGTCGGCCGTTTACCGCTGCCACGCAGCCCCCCACGGCATGCCCCTCAACGCTGGGCTCAACGTCAAGGACGCCGGTGTCTCCAAGTGGGCCAAGGGCCGCGATGGCGATCTGCGTGACATCTGGAGGCGCGCTGTCGCTGGCGTCCCCGAGGGTGAGGGGCATGTTGCCGGCAAGGGCAAGCTGCTGACGGTGCATGGCGACAAAGCTGACGAGCGAGCCTTGGGTGGGTCACATCTTTGCATGGACAAAAATATTGAAGACACTCTAACTGTGCTGTCTGCTAGACGATGTCACCCGCCAGATCAATACCATCGGCCAGCACATACTCGATCAGGGCGGCAACCGCGTGGCCATCTACCTCCCGAACTCGGTCGAGCTCCTTGCCGCTCTCTTCGCCTGCGCCTTTCACAACCTCACGGCCATCATCCTGCCTTTTGAACAGCCCGACGATGCCGTCATCTCGATGCTTCGCCGCTCCGCCGCCGACACCGTCATTGCCCTCCCCGGAACATTCCCCTTCGACCTCGTCGTCAAGAACTATCCCCCGCTTCGCAACCTCGTCTGGGTTGTCGACGATGGCAACCGCCACTTGGACTGGAACGAGGTGCCCAAGGGAATAGGCGGTGCAGTTAACGTCGCAACCTGGCATGATCTTGTCGCGGAGGCTCCCCAGGACACCGGCAAAGAACTGCCCCCTCTCGAGGGCCAGAAGGACCCGCGTGATGTGACCGTATTTTGGCAGAGCAAGGCGGGCGAGCTGGAGATGGTCCGCTTTACCAGCGCGAACCTAGTTTCTGCCGTCTCTGCCCAGATCTTTGCCGTTCCTACGTCGCAGCGCCTCGGCCCTTCGGACCTGTTCCTGCCCGCCGCCCCGCTCTCGGACGTTTACACATTGACCCTGACCCTTGCCGCTCTCTACTCCAACAGCTCTGTTGCGTTCAACGCTGTCGCCGGCCGGTCGCGGGATCTTCAGCTCGCGACCCGTGGGATCTCGCCGACCGTCATCGTCGCCACTCCCGAGACGCTGCTGGAGACCCGCGCCCAGGCGGCGGGGTCGCTCAAGTCGTTCATCGCAAGCACGGTGCACGGCATTCAGACGCGCAGCTTGGCCCGGGAGGGTATCATGCCCGCCGCATCGCTTTTGACCTCGTACAATGACAGCCTCCGTCCTGCGCTCGGCCGCACCCCGGGCAAGCTGCGGCTTGTCTTTGTGGCTGAGCGCGTCGGCGCCGGCACTCCTCCGCTATCCTCGGCTGCCTTGTCCGATCTGCGGATTCTGACGGGTGCCAGGGTCATCTACGCCCTCACTGCGCCCAAGGTGGCCGGCGCCGTGGCCCAGACAGCCTTTTACGACTACAGAGTCAGCGAGGACGAGGGCGAGAAGGGATGCTCGCACTTTGGGGCGCCGTTGACGAGCACCGAGGTTTTGCTGAGGGACAGTGGGGCGAGCAAGACGACGGAGGAGCGCATTGAGGGCGAGGTAAGCGGTCTAGTTCTTTGGATATCAGGTATTGTTGGCATTTTTGGTACTAACTTGCTTCCTTTGCACAGATCGTTGTCCGTGGGCCTTGCGTCGCCGGTGGTGAGGCTGCACTTGGCGTCGTCGGCAGGATCCTGGACGACAACACGCTTGCATATGTGTGAGCTCTGTGAGGGCTTGGGACATGCATGATAATCTCGCTCGAGAAGCCATGTATTTTTTGAATATGCAGTAAATATCATGATGAAATGCACAGAAACGCGTCTCAGAGTCTACATGTGTGGAAAGTACATTGACCATTCAATAAGCTCAAACATAGTAGTGTCAACATGTCTCCGCTGCAAGAATGTTTTGACGGCCTGATACGTTCTGGATACTCTATACAGCACCGCGATGGGAGCGGTGGCCCAGAATTCCCCAGCAAGAGACAGCTCGATGGCCTTTCTCGGCGGCGGCGTGACCCCCCTCGACAAGTCCATGCGTCAAACCCTGCAGCTCTACAACTTTAAAGACTATAACATTCCGCTTTTGTCGGATTCCGATTTAGATGCAGACGATTGTCCACCGGGGTTTCGGCCACCGCTACGAGTCCAAAAAGGCAGCGGTCTAGCGTTTTTGTCGAGGGTGACAAAAACGCAGCAGGGATAGGGATGCGAAGTACAGAGAGGTTAGGCTGAGCCGCTTTGGCTTTATCGATGAGCCGGACAGCGACCAAAAGGATCTCGTGGCAGATTCGGCAGAAGAATTGGTGAACGATATATTCACCCACTTTGCCTGGCGGTCGCGTCTTGGAATTACTGTTCCGGTAGGGTTTATGGATGTGGATCTGGCTGCGATGTCCGTCGGACAAGTCATCTACCTTGGACACAAAAGAGAACCATCTGGATACAAAAGAGAACCATCTGGATACAAAAGAGAACCATCTGGATACAAAAGAGAACCATCTGGATACAAAAGAGAACCATCACTTGAAAATATCAACTGTAGTTTGGGCTACCTTGGTGTTTGGTTGAGAAGGTACACCGTTTGGTTACTAACCGACAAGTTTTGTTTCCAGACGCACGCCGACCTCCAGCGTATCACCGCACACCACTTCACTTAATCTAGCGCCGGGAGTTCCATATAGATAAAACTATAGTAAAGGTGTGATCTTCAACAAGAAAAATTCCTTGCTTATGTTTCAATTAGGTTAACGCGGTATTTACCCCCCTGCCACCGGACTTCCGATATACCTTTTTCGCTACGGTATTTATGAAAACAGCGATATTTAGCGCGGGGCTAATATTGGCCGTGAATTCCCTTTTTTTGCGGTATACGTGCTCCGAATTTGTTCGTTTTTAGAAAGATTTGGCCAAAGTATCAATTTCCTAGAATATATCCAAAAAATTGTTAATATGCCGTTTCCGTATTAAATATTGCCATATTGAATACGCGATTACCGCTAATTTCCCAAACAATATTTTTACCGGTTTCCTAAACGGTGTTTTTACCGGCTTTCCAAACGGTGTTTTTACCGGCTTTCCAAACGGTATTTTTACCGGTTTCGGTTTCCCAAACGGCATTTTTACCGGTTTCCTAAACGGTATTTCCATTTTTTTTCCAAGAGGTTTTTCCACCGGTTTCCCAAACGGTTTCCCAAACGCCGTTATTGGTAATTGGGAATTCCCCGAATTGAAAACGATTTCGAATTGCGTTTAACCAATTTTACGCCAAAAAACGGTTTGAAAATAGTTTTGAAATTTTAAAATTTAGGTAATTTGCCGAAAACCAAAAAATTAGTTAATTAATTCGCCGAATATTTTAATTAAAAGCTATTTAAACGGAGAAACGGAAAAACGACGGCTTT
>JASAOQ010000568.1:0-10369 GCA_031306065.1 Pseudopyricularia cyperi | reverse complement strand
GGCGAAGGGTGGTCTTGAGCTGCTGCTGCTGCGGTGTACGGTGTATGACTGCAGCTCTACTGCATAATGATCTGCTGGCTTTTTATTTTTTATTTTTTTTTATTTTTCTTTTTGTTTATCGGCTTCGGAATTGGGAACAAGAGGCAGGGATTTCTGATACCCACTGTACTTACTACACACTTTGTCTTTTCTTGTTGCGCGATTTTCAAAAGCGAATTCCATGCTTCAGACCGTGTATATATATATGTTTCAGTTCGATCATGATCGATTCCTTTTGATTTCACGCACACGAAGAGTATAGCATACATGCACAAGTGTAATGCTCAAATTTCTTGAGATTCATGTTTGCCAAGGCAACACCCGCTCGGCTGGTAGGCTCCAAGTCTCGGGGCAGAATGGCAAGAATGCAATGCTCTATCTGATTACCAATACACCAAGGCAGATAGTGTACCTAAGACATCGCAACCATGAGGCTTATCCCTCGCGGCCAGTTGAAGCCACCACCCAATACCCCAAAAAAGAACCGAACTCTGCTGGTCCGTAGTATTTGTAGCGGCGCTTCCCAAAGCCTCAAAGACGACAGGAAAACCAATGGAAAAATCGATCACAACCACTTGACGACAGCCGTTCCACCCCTTTTGAATTCGGTCATCTCGCTGAGAACCATGCTGCGATCAATGTGCTCCTTGTTGGGGAAGGTGGTTGCTAACACCCAGTTGCGAGAGCGAGTTTCGGGATGGGTGTTCTGCACGAACTCGTAGACATCATCAACGGTCTGTGAAGTGTTGAACCGAGCTGGCACCCTGGCACCGTTGGGCAACTGAATACGGATCGTGAGGACTGGCTGGGACTCATCAACACCAGTAGACGGGTTTGCTGATGATGAGCTGCTCGAGCTAGCGGCGGCAGCTTGCGTTGGTGTTGCCTCACCGGCACCTCCAGGAACGGGGCTGCCCAGCCGCCTGCCTTCGCCTCCGAATGGTCTATAGATACGAGGAAGTTGACGCCAGTTCTCTCCGTGCTTGACGAGCTTGACATCTACCTGCTCGTCGTAGTTGATGTTCATGAGATGCAGAGGAACCCTACCCTGTTGGATCATCCTAAGAGTCTGGGTGTTCTGGGGATCATCGAGCCGGTGTAGTGGGCCATCATCAATGCTGAATCCATCCTCCCACATGTGAAGGGTGCGCTCCACTGGCTGTTGCTGCTGACTGGTCTCACGAGGGATAGGGGAGCCGCGGGGGTCAGGAATCGTGCGTGACGCGACGCCGTCTCCACCAAGCGTCTGACCAGACCCAGTAAACCTATTTGTCGGCTCAGGAGCAGCGCCTCCGGATGATGAAGGACCGCCACGCTCGGCATTGCTGTGCCACATATCCCGGGTTAGCATCAAAACACCGTGTATATTTCTTACAAACGGGAAACATAGCTACATACCGTCGCGCCTTCTCAATAATGTCTCGGACGAGATCCCGCGGGGCTTGGCTAGGATCCTGAACAGCTAGGCCGGACTTCTCTCCTCCAGCAAAGAGGCTCCGGCGCTTTTCCTCGTCATCTTCATGGTCGTCGTCGTCCTGTGCGGATAGATCCCCCAAAGTCCTCAGCTTGCTACCTCCAGTGGCTTTCTTCTTCGGAGCCTGCGAGGAGGATGAGGCGGACGCGCCGGATGAATAGGGAACTGGGCGTCCATCGAGTGTTCTTGGTCCGGTGTAGTTGGCCTCCTCGCCCGGAGCTGGCATGGCTCGAGCACCTGGTGTGTCGTCGTCCTCGTCCTCGTAGAATGCTTGGAGGGCTTCGTCCATATCCCACCTGTAGGTTGTGAGGTATGTCCTCGCCTGCAGGGTTGGATGAGTCAGAACAATTTGTTTGGCACCTCTCTGCAACGACATGATTGATCGAAGCACAAACCTCGTCGACCGAAGCACCCGTCAGGGAAGTGAAGTGGGCGACTGCCTCGTCGTGCGACATGTTGGAAGCCATGATGCGTGGCAAGTGCCTGGTGTTTGCTGTCGATGCTATCACCAAGTTGGCTTGGAATGTCTGAGTGAGTTTTTTTTTGGCTGCTATGTTTTGAGGACGTGGCGATATTGTTTGCCCAACAGTGGTAAATGTACGTTGTTTATGAATGAGGTCTTTTTGTTCCACTTGCGCGGCTGTTGAAAGCTCAACAACAAACAACGGTAGTAGGAGCTTAACAACCCGTCCAGGCAGCTCCCCGACACGCGTGGGGTGTTTGTGCATCATGGGATGCCCCGCATCGATTATGTCACAGCAGGCTGTGAGCCAATCCGACGAGTTTTCAGTGGGCTTGGCCAGGGGTGCTTACCTCCATTTCGACCTGGCAGCTCCTGACGCAGTGGGCCTGATTGAGATCTCCCGCGTCACCGACTGCATTCAATTGACTACAAACGATCTGCAAAGAAACACCGTCGCCCTTTACTCCGTCGACTGCCCGGGCCAATCGCCAACACCGCGGGCTTGACCGACTTCAAGTCCTCCAGAGCGACACGAATACACGTATCTGTGCGTCTTCTCGGGTCTTGTAGCCAGATTTCTCCTTTTGTTTCTTCTTCCCTATGCCCAGAACCGAAGTCACCATGGCATCCGACGAACCTTCAAATCATCTGGCCGAGTCCGGAGTCACGATCCGATCCGACAGCGAGCACTACTCTGCCGGAGAGGAAAACTCGGCCTCGCCTGCTTCAACCGGAAGCCCTGCAGTAATTCTTTACCAGCCGCCAACAGTCTGGTCTCTGATGCGGAGCGCTGCCATAAACCTGCTGCTTCCCTTCATCAATGGCATGATGATGGGATATGGCGAGCTTTTTGCACATGAGATAGCGTTCAGGCTAGGATGGAGTGGTACAAAAGTAGGTTGAAGATTGATTGGGGAGGCACAAATTCTGGATCATATACCGTTGGTTTGGTTGCCGCTTGCAAGATTCCTTTCGCTGACAATACCTGCAGGTATTTCCTCTCTCCCGGAGAACGAGGCATTCCATGGGTCCAGGAATTGAGGTTGTTGATAGGCCACGCCCATCAACTTCTTTGGACGACCTGACAAGCTTGGAGTGATTGCTACACAACCATCAGATAATACCAAATTCAGTGCCCTAGCGCAAACACCGCCATACCGGTCTGCGGTCAAAAGACGCGTGATTGATCAATCGCCGGGATGACAGAAGAAATCCATGTATAACCTATGTTGAGGAAAGCTCGAAACAACTTGGAAAGTAGTCAACAGAAGTGCCTAGGTAGCTGCCAGTGCCCGAGGATATGATATAGTTGCGGATCCAAGTGGCATTTCTTAAGGATGTGGAATTCATGTATATACATACATACAAGATGCAAAATGAGCACAATATCACCAATACCACTTGCAGTGGTAGTCACACCTACCACATCGTGGACCAACTTGAACTTTTGCCTCTCATATACTACATGCGAGCTTGCCTTTTGCCATAGCAAAAAGGTAACCTGACATTCTCACATTCAAAGCTCCGGTCCGGCCCCCTGTTCATCAATGTCCCCACCCCGGAATCTGGCCCCACCCGGCAGCAGGTCGCGTTCAATTGTTCTGTTGGAAAACTTTCCCTGTCCAAAAGTCCAGCTTCACTGACACTGATCGACTATTTGATTCCCAGGCATGAGCAACTGCCCTTGCTCACTGCACAATGCTCTCAAATAGAGGACTCTCACGGTGTATACCGAGGCAAAGGCTTGGTGCTAAGGTACGAACTACTCCCTCGAATGCCTCAGAAAATGCTTTCGACGCACCATACGCAGACGCAACCTAGATAGGGGGGCTAATGCTATATTCATCGTCCTCTACAGTCTTTATCGATATCATCTACGAGCAGCAGGCAGTTCGGCACGGCTCTTCGAACCGGAAATGGAGCATCAAATAGCCTAAGGGCATCGCAAGCGGTCGGCCTGCTTGGCGGGAGGAGAGTGGTCGGCGTCGGCGCTGCCGCCGCCGGCCTGATGGCGCAAGGGCATCTCAGGGCGCCGCCGCAGGCGCGAAGCCTCTCCCTGTGGCCCTGGAGCAGCGGCCTCAGCGCCGGCGATAATTTCCCAGATGCCAAAGACGCCACCGCCGCCACGCCTTCGGCAACCTCCCCATCGTCTGCCACTCCAGCAGAAGCAGCGCCAGCCCCCGAGGCTGTGGCCGTGGCAGCCCCAACAACACCCGACATGAGCGGAGCTTCCGCACCCGGGATCGACCCTAGTGCATCTGCTGTGCCGGTCGCCGAGCTCGATGGCTCGCACTACCTCGACCTCGCCTCAGATCATATCGGCTACCTCCACGAGCTGGGCATCGACTTTGGCTGGGGCCCGACCTCGCTGGCGCAATGGAGCATAGAACACATGCACGTTTGGGGCGGCATGCCGTGGTGGGCCGCCCTCGTCGGCTACGCCATCGCGACCCGCCTCGTCCTGCTGAAGCCGGCGATGGACGCCTTCATCCAACAAAGGAAGCTGCAGGCCCTGAGGAAGGACCCCCGGGCGAAGCCGGCCTACGACAAGATGTCGAGCATGATGGGCTCGGACGCCACACCCGTCGAGATTATGGCGGCGCGGGCCGAGGTCAACCGTCTGCAGAAGGCGGCCGGGATCAGCATGTGGAAGATGTTCCTGCCCATGATCCAGATGCCGCTGGGTATCGGCGTGTTCCGCCTCACCAACGCGTGCGCGGCCCTGCCCGTGCCGGCCTTCGAGACGGGCGGCTTACTGTGGGTGACTGACTTGACGGCGCCGGACCCATACTTCATCCTCCCTCTCGCTTCGGGCGCCATGATGTACGCCGTCATGAGCCACATGTCCAAGGGCCAGGTCGCCGGGCCCCAGGCCGCAATGATGAAGCTCTTCCAGTGGATCATCACGCCCGTGTCGGTCCTCGTCTCGATCAAGCTCAACGCCGGGCTGCAGATCTACTTCATCGCCAGCGCCTTCCTCCAGGCGACGCAGAACTTCCTCATGAGCCGCCCGGCATTCCTACGCATGGCGGGCCTTGACCAGCTCGGGAGCACCGCCGCGAACAGCACCGGCAAGGTCGTATGGCAGGCACCCAAGGAGATCACGACGACGGCTACGGTGCAAAAGACCGCCACCAACGCCGCCGCAGAAGAGGTCAACGTCGACACCGGAAACCCCATCACCGACATCAAGAACGCCATCTCGGGCGCCAGGACCAAGCTGACCAACTACGCCGACCGGGGCAACGCCAAGAAGGCGGCCAAAGACGCCGTCTCGTACGAGGAAAGGCGCACCCTTGAGGAGAAGGAGCGGTACTTGGCGCGGCGTGAGGCGGCCGCGCGTCGGGCTATGGAGCGTCAGGGCCGGTAGATGTCTGGTTTTTGCAGACATCACACCCCCGATTGCTTTCTTGTATGACTCTTTTGTGGCGCGTCCTGTATAACTACTACTACTACTATACATATTTGATGGGATTTCTTTTCGCAATTGCATAATATTTTGGCTGACGTTTAAACGGCCCCAATGCTGGTGGTAATAAATGAATGCATTTTGTCACGCAGGTAAAACCATAATCCTGACTGAGTGGCCAATGACAACCTTGGAAGAATGCACCCTTTCAAGTGTTATCCATTAATACTTGATCAAAGTCCAGGTATATTTCCTCGTAAAGATTACGCCCGATTCCCGATATCGTGAACGACGGTTTCTCATTGACGTATCACATTATCCTTCCTTATCCCATCCGACCAAGTAATTATCCTAACCTTCGCGATGGACATGACGCGACAGAAAACAAAAGGATACAGTATGCAGCAAATCAGGTCTATCAAAAGACGGTTCCATCGCTGTCAATGAGAATCGGCGGCTCCTTGGTGTTTGGCCGACTGACTTCGGCGATCTCGCGTCCTCCCTAGAATACAATTCATCAAGGTTAGCAGAGTTCAAAGACGACGAGCGTGCACAGGTGACAGCGGAGAACAAGGTCGACGGAACTCACCTTCCAGCTTCCAGCCTCGAGGAGCTGTGCGAGCGTCAACTCGTTGCCCGCGAGCTCCTTGCTCAGGAATTCATTGACATCCGTGCAGAGCTTATCGAGAAAGCCGACTGTAACCCCGCGCCACTCGACAATGACGTCGTCGCTGGGCTCGAACATGGGCGCTACCTCGACAGGCTTCGTGCCCGTCCGTTCGCAGAACTCTGTATAGTGCTGCAGGCCACGGTCGGAATCGTCCTTGTTCAGCGTCAGGACGCCGAGGTCGACAAACAATCCCCCGTTTCGATACTCGGGAAGACCCGTGAGCAGCTCTTGGCCAGCAAAGTGGATGCGCAGTAGTGACTGCATTGGCTGCATGAGCGAGTATGTGAGCCACTGTGTGAGCTTGTGGAACGGCAAGATGCCCTCCCAGGGCTCGACTCGAGCCCCGTGCTTGGGGGATGACGACTTGGTCGAGCCACCTGAGCTACGGCCACCAGGGAAGGGGCTGAAGGTGGGTTTTGAGGTTGCGGTTTGGGTGGTAGGTGAGGTGCTGGTTGGTGAGCTGCTCCCAGCTGGTTGCGGCATTGTAGAGCAGGGCCATGCGTCGCCGAGGCTGACACCGTTTATGGCCGTTCGGCTCTCTGGCCATATCGATGCCAAGCCAGTCATGAGAACGTTCCACAACGTGGGCAAGGGAACAATTGGCATGCTCGACGCTTGCGTGCTAGGGTGAGCGAGTAGGTAGTCGACCATGTTTCCGGGCCTGCCGTCCTCGCCCCAAAAGTCAGTCGACTCGGAAAGCGCCTTGCCCAGGCGTAGGAGAAGGTTTGTCCTTCCCTCCAGGCCGGCAAGCTCGTTGCCGGGGCCCGACTGCATGCCCTTGGCAATCTTTTCGACCGTCAGAGTCGCGAGACCGTCCTTGTCGACCTGGTACTTGTTCTCCTTGGAACTCGAGAACAGGCCTTGTTTGAACATCTCCAAGCTAGCGATAGCCAGGCCCTCTGACCGCCTGTAGACACGGCCGTTCTCGGAACTCTTGAAGCTCCACTGAAGTCCCGCGCCAGCATCGAGGAGCACGCTGACGAGGAACAGATCAATCATCCTCCTGCACTTCTCGGTGTTGTCGACCGTGTCTGGGAAAGCCGACAGGAGATGAGCGATGCGGTCTCTGCCGCCAACGCAGAAGTGCTGGTGTCTGCCATGGCCGGGAATGGAATGGAATGGGGCCTCGTAGTCTCTCTAGATGGGCCGGGTTAGCATTAAGAAACGGCGGTTGGAGTGTGATGGGAAGAGGTGAGATAACCACATGAGCCAACAACGGTTTCGCATGCAGTCGACAGCCGGAGACTTACCTTGATGATTTGTGATACAAAGCTCACGACATCGGGAAACTTGCGCATGTCAACCTGAAAGTGATTCAACTGGTTCTTGAAGGCCTTCTCGGTGATGATTGTGGACCTCTCCCTAACGGCGCCCAAGCTGCGGAGATAGCCAGCCGGGTCGAGGGCTGGGTCGGGCGGCTTGGGCAGGTCGATCTTTGGGATATGGACCGGGGTAAGCGGCGTGTTGGGTGTTCCGGGACTCGACATGTTTGTGCCTCCTGATGAGCGGTACAAGCTTCGTTTGTGTGCAGTGGTTGCATCGGGAGATGTAATGGACGAGAGGGATCCCAGGCTTGCGTGGGACTCTGCTGTGTGGAGAGCCGGCTTCTTGCCCCTCACCGCCTTGGGCGCCTTGTCCTTGTTGCGGGAAAAGAGGCCCATTGCGGGGGACTAAGGTAGGACTGGACGACTCAAACGGTTGGGGTTGGCTAAAGGTACGTCTGGGTACTGCACGGTGCAGATGGTATCCGAGGTACCTTTAGGCTGGCTGGCTACCACAGACGGTCCAGACCTAATCCGGGCTCGGCTGGTTGAGGACAACGACTCAGGCTCCTATTGAAGGGTCGCCCTGCGTCAGCTGATGGGTAAGGTAGTGTAACGTAACCGGGTCCGGGTCCGGGTCTGGCTGAGGCTATCTTCCATTGATTGCACGAAGCCGAAGTTAGCAAAACATCCGAATGTATATTTCAAGCTCCAGCCCAGACAGAACCTTCCGACACTGTCATAGAACCGATTGACGGGTGGTGAACCGACCCCCGACAGCTTTCTTGGCCGTTTGTGCCGGCTGCAGTCGAGGCGGGGCCGGGACCTTCCAAGAGGGCGGGCGACTCACGAGTGCGAATTGGCGAATGTGGGGGGTCTTGTAAAGATGGGTACCAGCGGAGATAATGCAGCGCTCGTGGTGGGGTTCGATGGGGCTCCGGGTCCTATCGGTTCGCGTCTGAAGAGACCGGTTGACGGCCTTGTCCCTTTTCCAATTCTTTCCAAACTCTCTGCTGACGTTGGAAAACAACACGCTGGTCCCAATTGAAGGTTTTCCGAAAACTCGGCTCGGCTCGTCGTATCTTTGTCGCTCGCCGCCCGTGTTACAGTCAAGGGCTTTTGCAAGCAACGAACGGGTGTCTTCCAAGCAATGCAACCCTTTGGATCTGCAATCGACTGAGCACTGACCAGTACTTTATCTACAAAGCACGAAGGGTCCCTTTCTCTCGAATGAATGACTCGTTGTCGGTCCGAGTGTCAGTCGTCTAGCAGGATCGATTCCTCTTAATGGAACGCTGTCAGGAGCAGTGTCCGATCGCTCCGACTATGCTGGAGAAAAGCTGGGGGTTTTGATGCTGATTCGAGCGGCGGCGCGGATGTTGCGGCTTGTCAAAAAGTTGCTCGGACCGCTAAAGGAAGCGTACCGTGATGGCCAGACAGCGGGCTACTCGCGAACCAGTGTTAGGAGCGTGCCCTGGTTGGTTTCAGTCCACGACCAAGGTTGAAATGTCCTTGGGGGTGGTCAGGCTAACACCGAGTCCCGGTTCGCACACGGGATAGAGACCGCGCGCGTCGACAAGGAAGCAAGCTGTCTAGTTGCCCTGCTGAGAGTTAGCGGATGGCTTGCAAGGTAGAGCTGGAGAACAAGACAAAGAAAGGGGCCCCGTCTATGGCGACGTCAAGGTAGTGAATCAAGACTCCAGATTTCAGCTTGTTTCCAAGTGCTCAAAACTAACCAATTGCTCACCAGTTTCCAGTCCAAAAAGTTCAGTACAGCGAGTGACCTGTTGTTCAGCCGTGATTCGTTTGGATGCGAGAACCGCTCTGCTTCTGTCCAGGTGGTATTATTGCTGTTCTCGCGACCCGGATTGCGACAGCGGAAAACACGTTTCAAAGCCCACTTGGTGCAACTGGTAGGTACCTTAGGTAGGCAAACGGAAACAAAAGGGTTAGCGGCAGCGCTGAAGAAAAAAAAAGCAAGAAAAAAAAAGAACAAGGGAAGAAAAACAAAACCCAAGAGGTTTATTTTTTGACAGGTCCAACAGAAAGACAATTCAAGCGCACTTGCATGGCGCGAGGCGTGGATACAAGGTGTAGGTCATTAACTTACAGCTCTTTTCAGCTTGACCAAGGTAGGTAAGTCGCCGCAAGCAACAAGTGGAGATCTACTTTTCAAGGCGCCAAAGGCGAGTTATCGAGTTTCACTGAAGACAGACTGGAGGAGGCGCCAAAGGAGAGAAAAAAACAAAACATTCAAAACAAAAGCCAGCCGGCCTGGCGCAGCAAAGGACCAGTTCGGCTCGGGGGTTCGCTTTGCTTTATGAAGGGGGCCAAAGAGACAGACGTTTTTGCTCCCGGTGGAATAAGCATCTAAATTGACAACCGGCCCGGTGTAAGGTTCCGGGTGCATTGGAAACGGGTCACGCCCCTGTTTTTCTTTCGTCGGTCAAGGATAGGAGCTTGCTTGGCGACAGAGCCCTCCACTCTCTTGACCTTTACCAATCGAACAAGTGAAGCACAGAACAATGTTGGACATGGGGGACGGTGCTCGGGCATTCACACCGAAAGCATAGCCCTCCTTTTTTTTTTTTTTTTTTTTTGGCCCTATGGAAATCTAAGCGCGCAGTGCGGGACTAAGATGTCAACGTACCTAATTAGTTAATGGTAGATTCGTGGTTTAGGGGAGGAAGCTAGTCTAAAAACGATGCCAAGTATCGTGGTCCAGATCCGTCGAACCTGTCCATCGGAGTTGCCCATGATTAGGTGGGGTTTGAGTTTGTCGACGCGAGAGACGGCCTTGTTCTTGATTTTTTTTCTTTCAATTTATTTCCAATACAATTCGCCTATCGCCCGCGACCCTCCAGGGGCAAATCCTCCGCTCGTAGCCTCGGGGTAACAAGCAGCTTGCGTATTCTCCCCTGATTTGTAGCAAAACTGGCACGTGGATATCTCGACTACCCGAACTGGGGGGAAAGGTTAGTCTGGATGACGAGCAAGAGGGACGAGCCAGAAGAGGGGGCACCAGATATCAACATACGGATATATCACAGGC
>JASAOQ010000567.1:0-11990 GCA_031306065.1 Pseudopyricularia cyperi | reverse complement strand
GGGGGGGGCTGTAGAGTGAGGTAGCATGGAGCAGCGATGACAGGCGACGTCGTAGCTATCAGGGCCAGATGCTTTTCTGACGGCCAACAAGGCATGGCAGGACTCGACTGGGAGAAGAGGGGGGAAGAGGGGGGAGAAAAAATAGAAAAAGAAACGAGAATACTCACATCCTTGGCGTGCTGTCCGCCATCGTAGAGAACCAGGAGTACTTTGACCTTTTCGCGTTGAGTAGTCAGCATACGAACAGATGAGCGCGCTGAAAGCAAGCTGCTCGTTCGCAAGGCGGCCGTGGGTCTGCGGAGGGCAGCGGATTTGGCTTGACCGCCGCGGGCTGCGGCGGCGGCACAGGCAGTCGAGAGGGAACGGGAAGCGGCATTGCTCTGGAAAGCTCGAGAGCGTGCCGCGGTGGGACAAAGCGATCGCGCGATGGAGCGTGAGGAGGATAGTAATAATACCATTTTGAAAGGAGAAACAAGAAACGAGGATCCGGGAAAACGGCTTCCTGTGTTGCTACTGAGCTTTTGTGTTGTATAGTACCGGGCTGCAGTGTATGAAAAGTGATTAGACCTGGTAGAGAAACCCAGCCGAAAAGTCTTCCGAGGATGATAGAACGGCAAAAGAGACGAGGGAGATGGTGCTGCGGGAGGGACTGACCGGATCTGGATGCGCGATATGCGTTGCTATTTAAGTTGACCGTGATGACTTCGTCTGCTGTCGACAATGTGACTGGGTGGATGGTTGCTGAAGAGGAAGAAGAAAGAAGAAGGGGTATCAACCACGGACAGATGGATAAACAAGGAGGGGACAGGATATCGGAGAGATGCGCAAGGGGCCAGAGGACAGCATACCATACCGAATCCCGAGTTCCATCTGGCCAGAACCAGCGGGCTGGCTGGCTATTAGTCTATCTACAGTAGTAGTAGTAGTACATAGTAGTCTAGTATCTATTCTAGTATGTGGCCTCGAGATCATTGGATGCTGGATACGATACAGTACTTTGGCTAAAACTCTCGAGTATTGATGTACAAATACTTGGCCGCAAGAGCCCAGCCATGGGCAAGTCTCGTATTGTAGAGGTAGGTTGTGGTCCGGACCGGGCTACCATGTCAAGTATCCACGTAGGGCTGTTGCTGAAATGTAAGTACTGTACCTGGGGGATTCTTTAGTCCTATGTATGCTGGGACTAAACAGCCATCGAGCGAGCCATCCATCCCGTCCTCAATATCAATCAGTCTCCTTCGTACCCCGTATCTGTCTCGTCTCTATGCATTGCCCCCTCATGCCGAGACTTACATGGTACACCACATCCAATTGATATCCGCAGAAGCTCATGGACCAATGAAGCCACCTGATGTGAGCTGCTGAGTCTGGCTCGAGTCTGGGACTGTCCTCCATGTCAGCTTTCATGATGTTACCCACCTCCTACTGTACGTCCAGTTCTAGACCACGGGTGAGGGCCTGTCGCTTCTAGGGGGTTAGTAGCGTAGCTGGCACGCAGTTTCCCCAAACTATAGTTGGCTTTAGACCTGTAGAAGCCTCATCGAACGTAGCGATCCGGTTCCAGTCGGGGACGCGAGTAGTCGGCTTGCTTTGCCGATGATGTAACGCTGTGGTTCTGGCTTGTACGTAGAGGTACTTGTACATGAGAGATGCTCCAGCCGCGTGGCTGCGTTGCGAATAGCTCTACAATACAGTTACAGTGGGTGGATTAGTGGCGCGTTCTCCTCCCCGCCCCCGCTACTCCACAGGCTCGACAGGCTGCCCCTCACTGCAGCTCCGTTGATTGACGTGCAGCGGGACTGGGACAGACATTCCACCAGAGCGCAAATGAAGGAAACGCCGAAGCGCCGCGGGATTCATTCGGAGAAGGTTCGGCATCCTCGCTACCATCCTCGCTACCGCCCGTACCAACGCCAGACGGTGACGACCTCCTTGGACCAAACAAATGGCGAGACGTGATCGGGATCCAGAGAATTCTCTTTTCCCGCTTTACCATGGTTTCGAACTGCCCGATCGCCTACTGCAATTGAACCCGACCGAGACATCCATGTTCATACGATGTCTAACCTTGTTTGCAGACATCGCGTCGTCTCTACAGCTTCTACAAAGGACGACGACCTACTTTATCAGCTGTCTGACTGCCCATATACGAGATTATTACTCTCTGTCCTCTCATCATCCGTCGATGCCATCAAGGCGACCACGAGTCTGACTGACAATGGAACTCAATGAGGCCCCTCGTCATGCCTGGGAAAGCAGACTGACTACACAGCGCGCAGTTTTGCTGCACTCGGATCGGATCCATGAAGCAAGCATTTCCTCACCTTGACTGCTCTGCGCCAGTCTGGAGATAATCAACCTCAAGACAAATCAGCAAACAATACACTCACGAGCAATACACGCATCCCGCCCTGCTAGTTCGTGCGTTCGGTCCATGTTGGACAAAGCAGAGCGATAACTCTATTTGTCATGGTGCCGAGTAGAGCGCGGCCTCGCCTCTTAACAGCCTCCTTGGTTCTGCACCACCAGGAAAAAAGAATATGTGATCGTTATCAACCATCGGAAGAATCCCCGGGGCTCGCAAGGGAGAGACTGAGTGAGACAAAAAAACGATCTCGCCGAGCTCGTTACCGAGTACAAGCAAGTCCTCGCAAACCTATCCCAGCTATTCGGTTACCGTCTTGGTACTTGCGGCAAGGGATGCAATCTTCAAAACCAACAAAGGCCCCAGCAAAATTTTGTCTCTGTGTCCCACCGTGTGAGAAGCCGTTGCCCCCTGTCCTCCTCTTTACACCGCCAGCTTACGAATCCCATCAACAAGATTCCAACAGACCCGATGCCCTGGGTTATGGATGCGTCCTTGTCGTACCCAGACCACAGCCGACAAGGGTGTTACCAGACTGGCGGGACGAAAGTCCGTCTCGCCTCTTAAAAGCTTCCTGCCGTCTGTTTCTCGCTAGAGCTTGTGCGACGACGGGACTAATGTCCTCCATGTGCCTATATCTGTTGTACGGCTCTTCATGATCCCTCCCTACCGAAAGAGTTGCGCGTTTGCCAATCGTCTGTTTGGCGACGCTGTTCGGCGTGCGTGGCAACGGAAGCTAGTCCTATTTTCCCCTTGCCTTGCTTGGGCTATAGAGATTACAGGCTGTTGGTCGCCAAAGCAGCAACCTCACGAGTCCCAACCACGCCTGCCCTCCACTGCAGCTAGACGTTGGAGACGCTACCCTGCTCGCCATTCGTCATGCGGGATTGGTTAAAGTTAGCGGTTTAAGGGAAGAAAACCCTCCCTTCACCTCGAGCCTCATGCGCTAGTGGGCCCTCTGCCTCGCCAAGAAAGAAACTCTATACGACGACAAGACAACATCCAATCCTTACGGGACAGGCCGTTGCTCTGTTGACATACAAGTGATATCGGTCTCCCCATGAAGACTAGTACATAGTTTCCAGTAGGCCGTTATATACACATAACCTTTCATAGCCTACCGTCTCCCTTGACTAAAGCCTGCATTAGGCGTGCACAAGCGTTGCTGGCACTGAGACGTTGGAATTTGCTTGCTCATTTTCTTCGTCGTGCAGAGCGACTAACGCCAAGATCAACAATCGAAGGACCACTATGAGACAAGGGCAAAGTGCAGGATACATGCTTCTTTGTTGTTCTTTGTACCAGGACTGGCTCCACCTCGCTGCTTCTCTCGATGGCCGGAGAATGGCGTAAAGCTTGTAAATCACGATGACCACACACACACCGTGTTGGTCAGTTCGGTGAGCTTCCAGGCACGAGGGGCTTTTTTTCTAGCTTTGGCGCCTTTGAGCAACTGAAGCCTCTCAAGGCTGAACTAGGCAAAAAGGAGTGAGGACTATGGCACGCAGCCGCGAGTATCTACGTTATATCGCCACATGTGAAGCTTTGTCAGTCTAGTCCCTCGTCATAGAGGCAATATCTGGGCCAGTCCTGCTCTCCCTTGAGCAAGCTGAACTTTACTGTTGGTAGTCAGGATATTCCACATTCGCCACGTTGTTGTTGTTGTTGTTGATACTACGTTGTAGTGTCCTAGCCATGCATACTACCCCAAGTACTATCCAGTTCTACGTATGTTGCAGTGAGTGTCGAGCTGCAAATCTCCATCCAAGTCTATGCACAGGGAAGCTTCATCAATTACAATATACCCCGTTGCCGTCACCAACATAAAGCCCGCTAGGCCGGGTACGGTAGCTGCAGGCAGCTTCTCGATCCACAAGACAATCTCTTTGTTTGTGAAGGAGATGGAGGTACAGTCGCGGTACAACAAAGATACCTGGATGCCTGCTTTATGTGTCAATGGTTTTGTTCTCGGTGAAACTCTGCTCGCTTCGAGTATTCGAAGCACGTTCTCGCTGGATATAAATCCTCCGCTCATCCTGCCCTCCTCTGGCTTGATCTTCTGCTATCAAACCACAAATTGCAAGCCATAAAAGGTCCGCCGCACACTCCCAACTCGAGAGTTAGGAAGGGTACCTAGTCGTTGTCAGGAAAACCAAAAGTCAAGCCTGACACTTTGTTCTTCCTTTGAACCACTTTCACCATTACCTCACTCTCACCATCACCTCACTGTCACCACCGCACGCACACATACACGCATACCTAAACAAACGAATCCCCTCCATCGCCCGCCTACAATGCCTTCCTCCACGGCCCAGAACATATACGACTCGGACGACTTCTTCCACAACTACGCCCAGCTGCCCCGCATGAAGCAGGGCCTGGCCGGCGCGTCCGAGTGGCCCCTCCTGCAGCGCATGCTACCGCCCGTCGCGGGCCGCCGGGTCCTGGACCTCGGGTGCGGCGACGGCATCCTCAGCCTCTGGGCCGCCAGCGAGGGCGCCGCGCAGGTCAACGCCTACGACATCTCTGTCAACATGCTCCAGCGCGCCGTAGAGAACGCCGAGGCGTTGTTTGGATGCAGCAGCAGCAGCGGCGGCGGCGGCGGCGGCGGCGATGCGGTCGGCGATGCGGCCGGGGCCGTCGGCAAGGTGAGGCCGCCGGTATTTGCGCGCATGGACCTCGAGAACGTCGACCTCGACGCCCCGGACAACTCGGTCGACGTGTGCGTCAGCGGCCTGGCGCTGCACTACGTCTCCAACTTTGACGCGCTCCTGGCCCGCGTCTTTGCCGCCTTGAAGCCCGGCGGGTCGTTTGTCTTTTCCATCGAGCACCCCATGTACACGGCCCCCGTCGTGCCGGGCTTCCGCCCCGTGGTCGACGACAGCAGCAACGGCAGCAGCAACGGCAACAGCAGCCCCGAAAGTTCACCGACGGCAGAAGACGGCGGCGACGCCAAGTTCTTCTGGCCCGTCGACAGCTACTTCTCGGAAGGGCAGCGGCAGGTCAGGTGGCTCAACGGCGGCGTCCAGAAGCAGCACCGCACCATGTCCAGCTACTTCAACATGCTGACGGCCGCCGGCTTCGCCGTCAGGGACATGGCCGAGTGGGGCTCGACCGAGGACAGCCGCCGCAAGCACCCGGACTGGCCCGAGAACGTCTGCCCGCGCTTCCTGCTGCTCGCGGCGGAGAAGCCGCTGGACGCTGCCAACTCGGCTAGACTGTGAAGGGAACAAGGGTGTATGTCCAGGCTTTTTTTTTCAAGAAAAAAAAAATTTGGCTGCGAGTGGATTCTTTTTGGCCTTGTGTTTCTGTCTGCTTGGAGGAATCTTCTTCGTTCTTCATCCTGGGGCGGAAAATAATTCAAAATGCTGGCTTGCGTTGGCGTCTATATCACGTTGGTGGTCGTCTCGTTCTTGGTGGTATGGTCAATTTAGCGGCTTTGTTTTTTTCTCATACAAAACTAGTTTTATCAACTGCTGATAGTTGAAAGAAAAGCGTGAGTGATCGATTTGCCAAGTTAATGTATTTTCGTAAAGGGATACAATGATAAGTACCTGAATGACTACTTAAACAGAAAAGCGTCTGTCGGTTGTATACCTACGCGATAGTTATCTACAAATATCTCTTCCCGCATGTCTCGATACGTGATGTCTACCTATTGATCTGAGCGCACTGGAATACGATCGTATACCCAAGACTTGTAGTGCGGCCGGTTTTTTCGTATACAGCGGTATAAAACAAAAACGACGAACGCCGTTCTTTATCCCACAGCGTGTTCAGGCCAGTTTGATCAACAACATGCTAGCCGACATCCTCCCAAAAGCTATTTTGGACCGGATTGTTTTCCCCTCGCCGTCGACTTCCCAAATCTCGCTGTCGCCCCAGAGGACCTTGTCGATCCGCGCTCCGCCGCCACCGCCGCCACCAGGCACGGGAAACTGGACGCCGTCCCTGTTCTGCGTCCCGTTCGGGTTGACAATGATGACCAGCACGTCATTTTCCCCTTGCCGCCAGTACGCCACGTCGATCTGGTCGTTGGCCAACCCGTCAACCCCGACCTTGTGCGGGCCATCCCCTCCCCCACCGGCGAGGAAGTCGACGACGGGCGAGGTCGTCACCGTCTTGGCCAGCGTGCCGTGCGCCGTCGCCAGCAGGTCCGTGGGCGGGTAGACCCACGCGACCATGCCCGTGGCTCCGTGGTTGAAGCCGAGCATGCTCATGACGTACGACTCGTCCGGCGTCGGATCCCTGGGCCAGTACCCTTCGCCGTGGAAGCTCTGCGGGTTGTGGAACTTGGTCTTGGGCCACCGGCCGAGCACGCGCTCGTAGCCTGCAAAGTCGTCCAGGCGCCGCGACACGTCGAGCACGTTGCCGTTGCAGTTGTCGCACCCGCAGTCGCCGTAGGTCGCGTTGCAGGCCGTACCCCACTTGGAAAAGGTCGAGTTGGCGATGATGGGGTAGACGTCCTCCATTATGAAGTCGGCCGCGGACGAGTACTCGGCGAAGTAGTAGTTTTGGCAGTTGAGCGTCACGGTGACGGGGTGGTAGGGGTCGAGCTTGCGGATCAGGCTGACGACGTTGGCGGTGCCGTTGAAGGGGTCCTGGTGGCCGTCGGGCCTGATGAGAAGGGCGGGCATCTTTGGTCAGAATCATGAAGCTAAAAAAGCAAATTGCTCACCGTTGTAGGGTATGACTTTGGGGGGCCAGCAAAAAACAGAAAAGAAAAATGTAGCAGGGGAGAGGGTAGGACACATACTCGTCTCCGGTCCAGTACGAGTAGATCGCCTCATCATCAACAGCCGGCCGCACCTTCTCCTCCACCCAGGTCAAGTTCTGATAGTTGTCCCGAAGGTCGTACATGTACGGCAGGTCAATCTTGCCCATGTACGCGAACGCGTCGCGGGAGATTGGGTATGTGGTCAGGGGCGTCATGGCGTTGAGCCCGAATCCGGCGTACCTCTGGATCAGGGTCGTGTCGTTCTGGCCCAGGAAGCCATCGTACGAGGCGTAGTATCCATAGGGGAGCAAAGGGCGCCAGGTTTGGTTCGAAGCTGTGTTGCGGAACTGCATGCCGCCGTTGAGGTTGTCGAGGCGTGTCGCGCTGCCATGCGTCTTGTCCGGGAGGAAGTAAAGGTCCGTCGTGTCCGTGTAGACGCGCAGGCCGCCATCGCCGCCGCCGTCGACGTCGGTATCCCCGTCTACCCAGCCCCTGAGCACGACGGCCTGGGCAGCGCGGTCGGGCTTAACCTTTGCGAGGTCGAACTGGATCACATTGCGTGTCGAGTTGATGGCCACTGACCCCGCGGCCAGCTGCTGTCCTGTCGACTCGAGCGTGATGTTGTACGATATGGCAGCGGCCTGGTTGGCCTCGGCCAGCGGCGCGCCGTAGTACCTCGACAGCTCCGCGTTGATCACGAACTCACCCTTTTGCTCGCTGGACAGGTAAATGCTGAAGCGCGGCCTGAACTGGACGTGAAGCTGCGGCGGGCCCGAGATCTCGGGCGAGGTGACGAGCTGGCCGCCCGGGTCGAAGCTCGGGTATCTGCGCGGGCGCGGGCGCGCCGAGGGTTAGCTATATGAAGAGCACAGGTCATTCGAGGTTTAGGTCCCTCCCCGGGACAGCCCCGGGTTTCTCTCTCACGAGAGGATAGACAAGCACTAACTCTGGTTTATACACCTTGCCGCACCACCGGTCCCATTGTGTGTTCTGCCCAGTTTGTTGGCCTGCGCATTGTGCAGCGAAAAGTGCCACGAAACTCAGGGCAATCAACAGCATCTTCCTTGGGGCTGTGTGAAGCTATCAACGCCACGCGTGAGAACTAAATTGCTCTAACCCGTCTGTAGATAGCAGCGGGAGTCTATATCGGACGCAGCTCACTTGGTCTGGAGTTCCATGAACCCCAAGAGACCGGCAAACTCGGTCAGTCCCAACCGTGGGAAAAGCAGGAGCTCACCTCCAAATATCAGGGCACCTTGAGGGAATATTTGATTAGGCCGGGAGTTTCGACCGTACCTATTCGTCGAGTGATCGGCAAACCTGCGTGCGGGGACGGAAAAGTTAACGGAAGAGAAAGCTTGAGATAATGCAACAGAGGAACAACGTTACGTGTGCACTGATGACGTGCCATGGTACAAAATCCACATGCAGGGCGCTCTGTGGGCGTAAGACAAAAAGATGTAAGTGCCGAACTTGGCCTTGGTATGCCTTGTCAAGAGTCAAACCGGCCCGGATGCACGTATAGGATACAAGACGGACGACCTTGTAGGCGAGGCTTGACATGGATGCAATCAATTCTTATAATTCGTCCCAAATTGGGCATTATGCCCGGATTGCTCCAAGATTTGCCGAACTGAGGTTCTTTGAATCAAATGGACAACAGCAGATCAGAGGAAAGAAAAACAAAAGTTACAAAAAAAGGGACATTCTAAAACTGTAACCCTATCGCTAGCGTGTGCTGATGTTGCCTTTGGGGCGGCAGCAAACACCAAAGTGAAAAAGCCATAAGAGTTGCGATAATGAAAGCAACCCGAGTACGCCTCAATCTCATATTTCCATTGTATTCCATGAGTGGCGAGGGTGAGGGTATGCATGACTTGGGAATCCGAATCACGCTTCAGTACGAGAAAGCAGACTTGACCTGTTCGACACAGTCGTTCAAAAGCTCCAGAGCCTTATCCATACGGCTAATTCCAAGATGAGTGTTAGCATTCATATTTGTTCGAACGTCAAATATCGCTCGCACGGAGAAAGATTGAGGAATTCAAAAAGCCGGCGGTTTCGGGGAACAAAACATACGCTGTTGCTCGAATGTTAGTCAGAAGCATGGTAAAAGACCTCGCAGTAGCCGAGACATCGTTTTTTTTTTCTCTCTTCTCTCTCACTGGAGAACCGACTTACCGCTGTAGCCTAGCAGTGCATGTGTGCATCCCGCAAACTCCTTCAGCTCGACCTCGACGCCGACTGCCGTCAGCTTGCCCGCAAAATCGAGAGCTTCCGGACCGAGCAGATCCTCCCCAGCGACGGCCATGAACGTCGGCGGTAGTCTGGCGATCAGATCCGACGGCGTTCTGTTGACACTGGCCTGCCACTCCTCGCACTGCTCCTGGTTTCGCAGCCACATCCTGCGGTACCAAAGCATGCGAGCTGGCGTCAGCCATGGCGCCGTGTGGGCTCTGAGGCGCCAAAAGGGCCCGTTCTCCGGGGTAGCGGTGTTGTCAATCACCGGCACGACCAGCACCTGTCTGCGAAGGTTGAGGTCTGAGGGGTTGTTCTCTTGAGCGCACCGAAGCAGTGTTGCGATGGACAAATGACCTCCGGCTGAGGCACCGCCAATCGTTACCTTGGTCCTGTCCAACTCGTATTCGGCGACGCCTCCGTCTGTCTGAACGAGCCACCGCAATGCCGCGACACAGTCATCTATGGCTGCCGGATATGGGTCTTCCGGGGCAAGGCGGTATTCCACGGTGCTGACCACGCAACGAGCATCTGGGAGTTGGGATAGGATAGAGCAAGTTAGCTTCAAGGCTCTTCTCGGTGAGTATGCAAGTCTTGGCTGACGGTTCACGGATAAAAATCCTGGAACAGAATGATTAATATTCAACGGCGGTCCCAAAAGAAAGCGGATAGTTTCCACAGCTGTTTTGTTACGTTGTATCCTGCAGTAAGGGAAAGGTTTGAGGTTTTTGCCCTATGAGGAGCCACGTCTCCCCAGGAAGAGGCAGCCGGAAGATGCGACCTGAAGGAATATATGTTCGTAGGGGCTTACGCTCGCAAATCCGTGTCAAGACCTCATCATCACTGTCGAGATCCCCGAGCACATGCCCACCACCATGGAACCAGAGGAAAAGTGGCCACCCGGCAGCAGGAATCCCGGCACCTCCATCGGTGCTTGGCGTATATGTCCTGATCCTAAGGCTCGAGCCTGGGATGGTGGTAATCCGGTCAGAACCCACGGCTATAGGCTTGAGCGAGTTCCTGGGCAAACCAAAGGTTCCTAGTCGGCGAGACCCGTCCCATTCTCTCTGGTCGTCTGGCTGGATGTACTGAAGGACTTCGTCATGCAGTTTGATGTATTGGGGGTCCAGGCGAGGGCGAACATCTGGATGTAGCGGCTGCCAAATTCGCCTATCTTGCATGGTGTCTGATATCGTACCAGGCATAGTTTGGGTTGCTGAGTCACAGCCAACAAACAGCTGGAGTCGAAGATGATGTGAGAAGATAGGAAGAGGATCGGTTTGTGAAAAGGCGACTCTACTATGTAGAACTTTGACACAGGTAGGGTGTGGGGCAGCGAGCGCTTGGGACAACGGGCGGCCGGTCTCACAGGCGAGTTGGCAGTTTGCTTTTGTTCGTCACAGTTGGGCAAGGTCTCTTTGAGAGGCTGGCTTCTGACTCTTTGGCGGGATCTCTCGCTCTCCCCCGCTCTCCCCAAGCCCGAACCAGGCAAGGACTCAGAACAGGCTTGTTTTTGCTGCGGCGAAGTGCCGGGTGCGTGATGATGGCGTGGCCGCTTAGGGTTGTACTTCTCCGCTGGGAGATCGTGAGGGACACTCCGGGGGGGTTGAGAAACGAGATAATACCCACTTTATTGCCTCGCGGTACCGGGTTATCCAGCACCGGATCGGTGGGGGCTTTTTGTCCTTGGAACCGGAAAGGTGGTTGCGTTTGTTTGCTTAAAGTTGCAGCCGAAGTGTGGTGCTGCTTCTTCAGCTGGCTTTGAAGCGGACAGAGCGCGCTTGGTATGGAACCCCCGATGATGTGCGTGACAGGACACACTCCAGAGACCGAGAAGCAACCTTATGCTTGGGATCTGAAGCTACCGATGAGCGAGAGAGAGAGAGGGAGAGAGAGCCCAAGCGGCCTTTCAGGCTCATCGGCGTGTACAAAGTACACTGTTGTACTGTGGCACGCCATGGGCTTTCAGCTTGCCGCTTCCGCCTCGTAAAAATAAAAATAAAAAGCGCATGATGATGCTCTCTCTCGCGGTATCTTCTCTCTCTCTTTCTTTCTCGCCCTCCCGCCTTGCCCTTGTCCCGCTTGCTCACCGGTCTCGCCGTGGTGTATCCATGACCTAGGTAGGTAAGCGGCCAGTCAATCAGAATTGCTTTCCCCATTGGTGCCCAAACTCGAGACTACCAAGGGATGTGCCGCACCCATCAAAGGGCCGGTCAACGAGGCGCGCGATCGACCAGACATGATTCCTGGATGATGAGAATGCGGTGCCAACACTGGTGCGCGGGTTGGGTTATGGAGGGGGAGGGTTGGTTTGTAGAAAGGGAAGGAATCGGCAGGTCGTTTGTTTGCCCAGACGGCCGGTCAACGCTCCAGGTTTGCTATTGGTTCAACATGGAGCCCGTTCGTTGGACATTCATTAGGTATCTTGGGCCGATACAAGCATTCAGTCAGTCAGTCAGTTAGTCCGTTGGATGGTCAAACGGTGGAACCATAATCTTGGGGCTCAATACTGGGTTTCTATTGCTTTTTTTTTTAATTCTTTTTTCCCTTCTTCTTTGGTTCTTCTCTTCTTAATTTCTTCTCACCTAATCTAGCCTAGAATAGTGGCGCAGATCAAGCTTCGTCGCTTCTCGTTCTTGGTACCTGAAATTACGGTTGTGTTGCCAGCTG